>JAHZNG010002741.1:0-12028 GCA_027744375.1 Orchesellides sinensis
ATGGATGTGTATAAAAAATATATCCTTGTGTTTCTTTATGCACCACAACATAACATCTACTTTACCACGTTTTTGTTGATCAACAAACCGCCTAACATTTTGTAAGGCAAAATCCCAGTGAGTGAGTTTTCACTGCACATTTTATGCAATTGTGCCCAGTCTGTTTCATTCCTTGCTCCGTCCTTCATCTATAAATGCCATCCATGCAATTCCTTTCCTTATCTTACTAAACGTGGAAGTTGACTTTACTTTAGAGAACAAAGGCTGTTTATCATGTGCATTTGTTATATGTATATATGTAGATTTGAGATAAGATAAGGCATTATTTTTCAGGTCAAGACATGACTTAACAATGTATGAAAGTTAAGAAAAAGCTAAATATTTCGAAAGCTAATATGAAAGAATTATATCATAACGCGAGCGTCCTAAAAATCTGAACCCTAGCCCTGCCTGAGTTCTGATGATGGGTATCCCGTCGCGGCCCGTCTCCCAATTGTGCCGAGCGACGGTTCGACATTTTACTTCCCATTTTCCCATAGCTACTTTGATACATGTCTACTGAATTCATAACCACCTCAGTCTTTATAAACAGAGAATGTCTGCAAAATCTACCAAATTCCTTTTTTATCAAATCTTAAAGTGTTTTCTTTTCTTTAAATATTATCATTAAAATACCATACTTAATTTAAAAATTATTCTTGTTTCAAAATTTTTGTTGGTTTTTTAGCAATCGTGTTACATGTGGCCCAAGTGAACAATGCATAATCAATGGAACAACTGGACGCAGAGTTCTACAAGTGGGACAGGATCAAGTCAAGGCGTTGCTGGAGCAAACGACAGAAATGAATGGTAAGGAAATTTTACTTTTGTTAACTAATTAATCAATTTTAGCTAGCCCTTTCCCTTTTTCAATAAGTTTTGCTTTACATGCAAACTGCAGAGTGCAGAGGTAGAAAGGAAGCTTTTTTACAAAGAGAAAGCAACTACAAAACTACCAATGCGAAAAATGCTTTTAGATTCCAAAGCCATTGAGTAAAAATAAAGGTGGTAGTTGAACATCTGTGTCTATGTAAATAGTATCCTCAAAACGAAACAAACTCTTTCAAGATATTTGGAAATTATGATGAAACTTTCACTTGTGCTTAGGAGGAAGGTTGAAAGCTTAGTTAGAAGCTTTTATCAAAAGAACAAAAGTGACAGCACCAACTCAATCTAGTTATTTGGCTTGTTTTGTTCAAATTGTTTTATATATTTTAAAAACTTGATGCTAACTTGGCAGGGAATAGGTAGTGGAAAAAGCAGTAGGGTTTTAATAAAATTAACGTTTAATGGGGACATAGTAATGGCGTATTATCACGGGAGAGGTTTTGATTTTGTTAGGGGAAGCAATCAGCAGCCACCAAACTACCCTTGGCGTCATCGAATTGACAGTGGAAGCACAGGTAAGTAAGATTTATGAGACATGTAGAAATTGGTATGTGATTGAATTCTTATAAATGTGGCTTTGTTTGTTGTGATTTTTTTGCAGCACGTGTTGGTCCAATTGGGCATTTTCGAGGGACGATGGGTGTTATACCTAGGAACTTTCATGAGTACCATTGGAGGTCATCTGCGGGAAGCGGGTTTGGTTCGTCTCGAACGAGTACAGCAGGTAGTAGCGTGGGTGGCGAAGCAGATCTTATCGATGCAAACGCTTATGGAGAGCGAAGCTGGGAGCATACCAACTTAGGATCTTTGGTTCACTCTAGTAAAAAAGGTGAAGTTTTGCTTACACCGTTGAGATTGGTAGGTTGGTAAAAAGAAGATTTGGTGTGTTAGTATTGGAGAGTTGCATTCTTTTGTGTAGTTGATTCCACTGCGTATGGAGGAAGAGGAGTCCGTTTTACGTTGATGAGCTACAACATATTAGCGCCTGGCTTGCTGGAGAAACATCCTGAGTTGTATACAAACTGTAATCCAGGGTGTCTGGAGTGGGAAAACCGACTTATGCTGTTGCTGGAGCAAATTGAAAAGTTCAAAGTGGATGTTTTATGCATGCAAGAGGTAGAGGCGTTGCAGTTTGAAAATACGTTTGAGCCGAGGTTGAATGCGGCAGGTAAATCTTTATTAAGTACTTGAGATACTATGTAGTATTTTAAAAGACGTAGTTTTTTTTATGTATTTTGGTATTCATTGCAGGTTATAATGGCGTTTTCAAGAAAAAGACGGGAGAAAAGGATGATGGCTGCGCAATTTTCTACAGAGCTTCCAAGTTTCTTCTTCTTGATAAGCTTGAAATCGAGTTTTTGCAACCACATGTTCCGCTACTTAATCGAGACAATGTTGGCTTATTGGTCAAGCTGGAGACGAGGAATACAATAAAACGACAAAAATTTATAGTTGGAACAACTCACTTGCTATTTAATCCTAAACGACAGGTAATGAGAAGAAATTTGTCTGATCAATATAATTTCGTAATCTCGTAAATTGGGCGAGTCAAGTAAAGCCAGTAAAATACAAATAAATTTGTTTATTTTATTGAGTAGGATGTGAAAGTAGCTCAGGCTCAAGTACTTCTAGCAGAACTGGACCGATTCGCATTCTGTGGCTTCAACAAGGATGGGTCGTGTTTGTATCATCCAATTTTAATGGGCGGTGACTTCAATTGCAACCCTTATAGCTCTGTTCTAAACTTATTCACTGATGGTCAGCTTCAGTATGTAGACGAACATGGAGATCTCATTAAATCGTTAAAGTAAGGAGCTACAACATAAGTGTACATATATTCAGGAGCAGGTAGAGGTGCTCTTTTTTACTACTTAGTTATATTAATTTTATTAACAGATCAGTGCTTCCTCCGCACCTTGGTATTACTGATCAATGCCAGCATTACAAAGTGGTTTTAGAAAGATACAGGAGGTGGAAGACTAGCCATAAAAATTATTTTGAGTTGGATGTCAAAACCCAAGAGAATCTAGTTAACCTATTTCCTTACGTTGATATTCGCCCGGATGATGAATTAAACCATGTGTCTCCACCAAAAGACTTGGTTTCTCTGTTATCTCCAGTTACCGAAAACCTAGAAATAACTCCCAGTATCATGGACACTGCTGAAACTCAACTTCTTGTTGAAGCTGCACAAAAAATTGAAGCACTTGCGAGTATGCCTGCTGCCTCCTCGTCTAGAGACAATTTTTATCCATTTGTGAAAATTTCCGACGAACCTGATAGTCACATATTGACTGAATTGGATAAACATGGCTTGCTCTGTACATTTGGGTCAGGAAAATTAACTCACAACTTCCATTTCCGAGATATTCATATTTCTAAGCTCGACCGCAAGGAAACTGACAATGCAGTAACAACTAGACAATTTGGTTGGGCCTGTGTTGATTATGTATTTCAAAGGTAAGATTAGTACGACAAATATTCCCTGATTCTCTACAACATACATAGTTTAGAGATTTATTTTTAAAACCGAAAAAATGTGGCTCATAAAATTATTGTTTACATTATACTTGTAGTATGACTTGGAATGACTCTTTCAACAAACGTGTTGAAGGTAATCTTAAACTAATTAGACGTCTTGGACTTCCGTCACGTGCCCAGTGTAAGAAACTTGGACCTATACCAAATCAAGAAAATCCATCTGATCACTTTCCCATTATTGCCGAATTTCTTATTCGGTAGGTGAAATTTTTGACATGACCAAATTACAGAGCTTTGATTAAAAGGATGCTAAATCTCTATACGTGAGGTGTTAAAATAAAATTGCCAAGTTTTACAATTAAACTTCAATTAAATGTACTACTAATTACCAATACATTGGATAAATTCACTCACTTTGGTCAAGGTGTAACTGTAAGTTGTAAGGTTTGTTGTTTGTATCAATCGTTCACTTGTAATTCAATCAAATAATATGGTGCTGCTAAGATAATGTCTCGTCTCGTGATGCCTTCTTGGAAGTATTGGTATCTAATGAAATGTTGCGAATGCGAAGTTAAAAATGAGTGAATGTCGAAAGGTTTTTCTGTGTACGTTGTACTTTTGGAAATGCGGATCGAGAAATTTTCAGTGTATTTTTATATAAAAAGAACCTTAAAATTACGCTACGCATAAATATATATTTGTTAGGCTTAACACGAAATTCATATTGAAGTAAGTCAGGAAGTGGTTTACGTTTTGTAGAAAGCTGTTTTATTCTATAACTTGTAAAAAGAGTAAGGTTTTATTGTTAGAAGTTTTGACAATAAATGTGAAATTAAAAATTTAAGTTATAAATACAATATTTTTAGCTAGCTTAGCTATAAGTTGGAACATCCATATACACGAGTAATCTTAGGTATCATTGGCACCACGCTCCTGAAATTCATACACGATATAACGCTTTCACTACAACGAACTACTATATAACATTTAGGGGTGCTTTGGGCGTCACATCTTGAACTCTCTATTATGGATTATGTATGTACACGGTCATTAGTTCTTGTTAATGTACTCAATGTACTGTTATTTTTCCCTACATCCTTAAAAGTTTTCATACTGATCAAGTTTCGCGAATTGCTACTAGGATTCATATCCGAGCAGTTGTTCAAAAACCCCAATGAAGATGTGTTCCCAACGGGGGGCCAGGAATAAGGTCTTTGCTTTTCCAATCCGTTTAAACTGTCTTCTACCTGCGTATTGCTGCTACAGATGTCAGCAACTCCGTTTAAAATGTTGTCAATTTTCACCAGAATAACCAAACTAACTCTTATACACAACCATACAAGCGCCCATACTCCAAGGAAAATATTTCTGGTGTAAATTGTAAGAGCCAAATAGGCTGACCAAGTAGGAATCGCTAGTCCCATACATGTAAAGGACCACCAGAAAATGGCAGCCTCGAATTCCTGTAACATGAAGATAGATTCAAGTAAATTTCAGACAATGAAATTGAAAATGATCTCTTATAAACTGCCCAAGCTTATTTGAAACCGTACTAAACAAAATCTCCATTACCATTATTGTAAAATACAAAAGTATTCCATCCATTAGCAAAGATACAGTAGCGGATGCCACTCCTACGGACAACACGAACATAGTCGTGTCTCCAAATACTATATAATTTATCAAAAGATTCATTTCAAATGTTTGCATGTAAAAGAAAAATATTTACAAATTATGAAGTATACAATTTATATGACTTCATTATATTTACTTCATATTTATACCTTCTAATATTTCTGCTTCTGGATACACATTATTCCAAACTATAATGCCAACGTGCTCTCCTAAAAATAGACACTGCAGTACCTGCGAAAATCGAGGAATATTGATAAGTATGATTTACTTATTACTAATAATCACAGTGAGATATGTAATCATATTTCACTCGGTGAAAGTAAACTTACAATATCTAGTATCCCTAAACGCTTTGTTGACCACAGCGTCATCCTTGCATTCGGATGTGTATTTTCCTATTGAAAATGTTGCACTTTTACTTAACTTAATTTAACTCTAAATGGTTAAATATAGTTTTATTCGGTTTCAAACCTTTCAGATACTAATCAGGCTGGAAATTATTACAAAACGGACTCGGCGGATCGAAATCAAATAAATGTTTAATGACTCATGATGCTTCGAAAATGTTTAAATGTACAAGGCTCTAATAATGAAACTTTTTGGGAGGACAAAGAAACAATGCTACAATGCTGGTGCTTTTTACGAAACTATTTTATTACATTTTGCATGAGCTCACATTGCCAATGCGCACTGCTTAAAACATGTTAGGCCATGGTGGCAATAATGTCATAGTCATGAAATGGACGAAGTTTCCAAGTTGGTAAAAAGTTACCATCTAATTTGCCTTATATTTCAAATGACAGTGCTGGCATTTGCTTATAATTCTACATTCCAAACATATAATGACCTATGACCCGCCCGATCAAAAGCGCATGTGCGTTTATTTATGCTAAACAGAAAATTGCAGATGTTTGAAAACATGCATAATATGCTTAGTTTTGTGGTTCTCGTCTCGTCACTTGGTTTTTTATTTCCCATCGTTAAAGTTTCTGGAGCTGGATTACAAAGTTTTAAGTATTCCAAAGTAGATGAAAAATTACTTTTTTATCGCAATCACAATTTTGCGACTAAGGGTAGTATAGGTATAGGTATTACCCCTATAATTATGTATAATGTAATAGTTTGTTACAATTTACAATCTTTAGTTTTTACACACAGAAATCTACTAATTCCTATTGGTGGTTACTGCGAATTGCAGCCTGCAAGCTTGGCAAATTACGCGTGCAAACACTTCATATAATGCATACGAAAGTATGTAGATGTATATTTAGATACATAGTTGTCTATTGTTCATATACGTATTATATAACGAAATTGATTTTAAATATCAATTTCCATTTTTCTGCGAGCTATCTTTCTCTTTGTGCTTTGTCAAAATTGCAGTTCATGCATTTATTTAATTTATATCAATCGGTTAAATTTCATCATAAACAGGATCTCAAAACTTATACAAACCTAAGTAAAAGTTAAGATTTTTTCACTACAATGAATATGGAGAAATCATTGAGCTAGTACCTAATGTGCATATAGTAAAAGTCCATTTGAAACTGAAAAAAACCGTTATTCTCAGTAATATTTAATTAAAAAGTGATATACTACCAAAAACTTATAGATTTCCGAAATTGGATTCCAGGATTGCTATTACATACATACATACATGCTTATATAGTCACTAGATTGATAAGTTTAAAATACACATTTCAAATACCAAAACTTGGATTATCAGTATCATCATCGAGACATTTGAAGGCGGGTAGTCATTAAATACGGAAACGATTATGGTTTGAGGTTCAGGATGAATATTCGATAGATTATTCCTGGCCTGCACTTACATCAAAACCACCTTCCATCGATTCATTCTGCAACAATCGCAACAAAGTTATCCGCTTCCAGTTCAGAGTCCATTGGTGGACGCCTTATTCGTCCGCCTGCGCGAGCGGATTTTTGTCTAGCACTAGCAACCCGTTGATGCAATACCTTTAAAAATACATATTAGACGACAACAACAAGAAATCATGTTAACTAACTATTCAAGTAATAGTAGTTCATGCCTGATTTCGCCGTTCATTTGCAAGAGCAACTTTCGCCTCAAGTTCCTCCTGTGTGAGAGCTATGGCATCCGGGGGTCGCTCTTCCAGTTGTCTCAGTCGCCTCGGTGGATGCTTTTTGATTAGGGACGCATCCTCTTCAACAGGCACTTCAAAGGCAATAGGCACTGTAAAAATGTAAACAGACGGAGATTTAAAATTTAACCAAAACTACCTTTTCTATGTCATTAAATGAAAATACTCACTATTTTTATCGTTTTCCATTGTCTCATTCGTGTTTTGATCAAGGAATCCCACCTTGGAAGTACGTGGAGGCTTCAATGGCGGAAGTTCAGGCAAGTTTCTATTAGCGCCACCACTCATTCCACCACTACGCATATCATTATTGTTCCCGTTGTTATTCCCAAATTTCTCTGAGGCTGGAATAGTACTCCCTTCAGACATCATTGACGAGTTTAGAGAGTCCCTTGAAGAATTTCGACTTTGATTTGGATTACTAGCTTTACCGTTTGCTTTGGAGTCACCGTTTGCTTCTGTACCTCCCGTTGCCCCTTTCACTTTTGGTTCGTTTCCTGATGATGCAGCAGACTTGATCACATCATTTTTAGATGTTCCGCAGCCCATTATTTACTCTTCTCACGAAGAAACAACATTTGCAGTCTGTCCAAGATATTCAATACCTTCTTTCTTCTTCTATGTATAGGTGAAAGAACTACGTTAGAAAATACTACTTTTTGTATTTTGGGAGTTGGGATTGATTCTTGTGCTTGCTCTGTAATTTACAAAGTCACTGCGCAAAATCAAAATTTCATTTTTGCTTATTGTGATTTTGAGCAAACGAAAAGGTGTCAACTTTCCTTCCTGTTTGCACACTTCACAGTTTTGCATGAAAAACTTTCTTTGGAACCTTAATTTTTGCCTGGAATTGTAATGTGTCTTATACTTTGCTTTTATCCTTGTCTACATTCTTTTATTACTTTGTCCTCAATACTTATAAAGTAAAACATTAACAATTTCTATGTTTTTATGACCATTTTGTCGAAGTCATTATTTGCAAAAGCTATGTAATGCACATATTCGCACAAACTTTCACCATTAAAATGTCTTTACAAGGTTGCACGTAAAAATCACTTATAATGTATACCGTCAATACTCTGCCATAAAATATTGATTGTATACAAACTTTTCCTTGGACATGTCCCACTAATCTAACAGTGTAATAGTTGATAATATTAATCTAATCTTTAGAGGATTTTTTATTCATGTCTCCAATAATTTTCACATGCTTTTCTTCCCTATGTATGTTCTACCTTCTTCAACTCCTTCTTTATGAGTTTGCTTTAATAACGATAACTTAGCTACGAAAGGTATCTGCAAACTGGCATTGTCGTACTTCCTTAATTCCTTTTTATGTGAAAATGATAGGCATATCGGCATAGGTATGTATGTATTTATTACAATGTATGCATACATTGACACTATTTATCTAGCGAACGCCATTTTCATTAACTACACGTTCAAAGGCAAAAAAGAAATGCAAGTTAAATCATACATGTCATCAGCCACACTATAATAAGTATGCATGCATTCCAAATTATATTATTGTGTCGGTGGAATGCAGTTTTTTGCTTGTTACCTACTTACTGGAAAAATAATGTAAAATTATTGATATATCAAGTCAAATACTGCCTAAGAAAATTTCACTTCACTTTATTAATGCTCCTACACTTTTAGTGTATTTCCAGAGAACTGACAACTAACAATGCATTTCATATCGATAGTCTCCCTCTTCACTTTTCACTAGGTGTAATGAACGGGTTAGGAAATGGGAAATTCAACTTTCGAGAGCGTCCAATCATTTTACAATAAAAGACCAAACAAAGCCAGTTTACAAAGTCCTATAAACATACAATGATATTTGTTCATTATAATATGGTGATATCCTATTTATATGGGCATTATATGTTGTACCAATTCGTGTTTTTAGCGTTAGTCAAGAGAAGGTAGAAAGGAAGGAAGAGTATTGTACACAGGAGATATCCGTATGTCTGATGCAAGTGAATGGTGCCGTCCTATAACGTCCCGTTCTGTGAAGGAAGTACAAGTTTCATTTTTCATATGACAGATAAGCAGGTGAAAGTCCTTTCTCAGGGTTGTGTATTTCTATTGAACGCATATACACATACGTAATACGTACGTGAATTTTCCTATACTGGTAAGGTTTTTAATTCACGCTATCTTATTATAACACAAGCTTCCCGTTCTCTGTCATAATATTATTTAGCGATGAAAATAACGACGACACTTCACCTCTCCTCCACGACTACTATGATGCACTTAAAGAAGTCACAAGGATACAATGTACATCACTGTTATAAAATACCTCGAGTCCAAGTCCAAGAATGTATTAAAGGTAAGGTAAAAGGCGATGTTAACAAACTAACCGTAAGCCTTTTAACGTTGGACTACTTTTTATACCCTGTTCACTACGTTCAAATAATTCATTGCCCTTTACGCTGTTTGACTTCACTCAGATAACATATTTGCTACTTCTGCACAAGAGTACCTTTCAAGTATCACTTCGCCCCTTCTGGGAATAAATTGACAATATCTTTTGACTTGTAAAACTTACAACTCACTCGTTGTTCTACTAATTCATTTTACATACATTTTACAATAATTTTAGTCATCTCATTTCACAGTAAGCTGGTCCGTCAAAAACTATTTTAACTAACATTTCATAATCTACAAATCGACATTCATCACAAACATACCCTCTAATTTCTTACCGTGTCAGCCTGCCTGCGGTGGCGGTGCAGAGTAACTTTTTTTTATCAAAAGGCTCTATTTTATTTGTTGGCGTGAGTAATACATACATGTACTCGTATATGTTTTACATTTTATTGACATAATACTGCGGAATAGCACTAAAGGTATTTGTTCTTTTTTTCGAGTTAGCTACGTACTTCGATTTATTGTGGCGAATGATAATACGGATACTGGTATCTTGGCAGTGAAGCTTGTAGTTTCGGAGGATGAGTGTCCGGGAACAATAAATAAATGGACAGTGAAGAATGTATTTTAGGCACTGATACTTTCATATAGATACTTAGACACGCTAGGCTTCTACTTTCTTTTATGCATATGAGCCGTATTAATACGGCTATGTATCTTTTTTATTTCCTGTGACATGACAAGTGCACAAAAAGACAAGTGGCTTAGTGTATTGTGGATATTTTATGCCTTTATGTCTCTTTGTGTCGTGTAGTTAGTGTCACCTGAACCGAACGGGTTGAAATAAAAAATAACGGGTAAAGTTGTCGAATACGAAGCGGGCAGGACGTCCTGAACATGAACCGGGTTGTCAATATTTTCCTTATCGTAGAAAGTAGAATTTGGAATGTAGACATGTTTTTATATGTACATATATATGACATGTACATACATACATATGAAACCTAAAGCTTGTGGGGCTGGCAATAATGTCCATTTGCGTGTTGGACAAGCAATAATGCACGAGTTCAAGTCAAATGCTAGACTCCCAGACTAAAAACTCGTAAAGTTAGGTCTGTCCAGTGTGAATTGCTGGGCGCATTTGGTTTTAAAAGGAGAAAGGATGCATGTTTGATTGGCTGAAAAGCTTTCACAAAAGTGAATTTATGAATAAAGAATATTACGCCAGTTAGGTGATGTGATGATTACTAGGGGTAGTGAATATATTGATAGACAGTTTTCTGAGAAGCTAGTTTTAAAAGAGAAGAAAGGATAAGAAAATATATTTTTAAAGGGATAGTCGATATTACGAAAGATTACAAGTGTTGATGAGCTTGTTTGTATATATATATTTGGAGTTTGTTTAGGGTTGACTAGATAGTATGCATTATGCATGTAACAATCTTATTGCAGTGGTGTTGTGATACCCACTGGACACAAAGCAGCTCGTGCCTGTGCCCGAACCGAATGTCCGCTTGTAAGGGTTTTTTTTACACAACATAAGTCGTCCTGGAAACGCCATTGATTGAAAATTAAACATTACAGGAAAGATTACACAATGATAGGACGAATGGAACAGGCAAAAGGATCTACCGAGCTTGAGTGGCACCACTACATGCCAAATTGCCATGATCTATCCTAATTACTTCTTTTTGCCTTACTTTAGTCATGAAATGGTGTTTGTTTACAAAACAGTACAGGAACTAGAGCAACCATGATGTATGTATTTTAAGTAAGCCAAGCAAACGATAATAATTACAGTTGTGTTGATTGTTGATTTTATACATGAATCTACATATTATCAAACTGCACAAAAAAACTTATAAAAACGGAGTTCGTAGCAGTGTAGTGTATTAATTTGTAATGTCGGCAAAAATAGATGAATTTTTGGAAACTATTACGACTAGAATCCTTGTATAGGATAGGGTAAATTTAGGTAATGCATATCACGATGTAAAAGCCATGTTAACTTCACGTTTACCGATTTCCAAACAAAAGCTTGGCCAAAAATGGGGCTAATTTCATAGGAATAAGCAAGAATGTTGAATAGTTAGATATTGTTTTGATTTCTTGTCAAATGTCATCGAATCCAACATTGTAGTTTAACAAATAATATGCGGAAGTTCAGGAATAATCTTAATAATGTTGAGATTGAAAAGGATTGTAATTGAGTCAGCAGTACTTCATATGCATGTTACACTGTGATCGTCACATCAGCTAATTCACACACTGATAATAATTCATTCGAAAATTGCATCTCTGAGAGTTACTTAGAACTCTCCTTTCTAAATGACTACCGTAAATGCAAACTCTTATAAAAATACATCCATATGTATAAAGTGCCAGGATTTGTTTTTTTTATGTTGTACTTTTAACATGGGAAATGTTTTGTAAGAGTCACCAGTGTAAAAGTCCCTCTTTTGCCTTCATTTCTTTACAGATTT
>JAHZNG010002742.1:0-13088 GCA_027744375.1 Orchesellides sinensis
TTAAATACATTACTATAAACTACTACAGTACACACATGTCGCGGACTACGCACACTACCAAACTTGTATAAAGATGGACGCGGATGAACATTAGACAAAAAAACTGGAGACAGATAAAACGGGAAAAAATGAAACCAAATCTATTTTCAACGTCTGGAACAAGATAACTACTGTTTTTTGTGTAGATGTGACTCCTAATAAGCTCCTCTATAGCAAATATTGCTATACATTATGTACTTATGCGCTTCGAAACTTAAGAAAAAAAACAAAGAACTCATTTCCACGTCTGAAGAAAAGAGAAAGTACGGAAAAAATGTAATCGACGACTACTTTTTCTTGTCTGTTGCTGGCAGTTCAAGACCAAGACTGTGCGCTGCTCTGTTACGCTCGCAGCTTTTTCTAATGTGCGTCCTCTACACATCTTCTCTCAATGTTCTTCCTGTAAATGACAAATACTAGTGTTGTAGAAGAAAATAACGTTGTCATCACCGAAAAAAAATATCTTCACCATGTGTTTTCCGTTCAACATGTAAGATTTTTATAAGAATTATACACTGTCATTGTCATCATCATGCGTCATCCATAATGTAATGTCATTTTAGCTAGCGCAGGGGCTCCAAAAGGTTACAGTTATGAATTTAAGAAATGTAGGAACTGATCCTGTTTGCATATCTTTTACAAATATTGTGTATTTTGGGATTTTAAAGATGTGTATCATCTTAAATTTTATGTCTTATGTATTTTATGCGGACCGATTACAAAAAATACGACTTAATAGTTCTCTTCGTTCGAAAAAACCCTTTGATAAGGGCGGACAAACAGGAGTTTAGCTTATAGAAACGCAAAATTAGAAATAAGTAACTTTGATTGGCCGTAAAATAAGGTTCTAAAATATGGCTAGTTAATATTTATAATTATGATATATTATCTCGTGATGCGAAATTTGTATGTTGTAAAACTAAATCAGAAATATGCTGGCATTTTAAAAACATTAGATGTTTAACATTGTGTACATCTGACGTGCTAAATAGTATCAGATTCTGGGTTTCTGGAATTTTTATAACAGATCACTCTCCGGGAAAAAGAAAATGTATATTTATTTAAAAATAAATATATTTTGTGAAATTACTATTTCAGTAAACACACACCACCTAAAGTAAACTAGGTTAATAAATTGATTAACTTTACACATAATACATAACATTAAGTTTTTAAATGGAAATGAAATATGGTGGGTAATTGGTAAAGTTGTATAGCAATGTCGTGTATGTATATTGCTTTTCAAATAGCAAGGTCGGTTTTGATGAAAAGTTGGTTCCTTCCAAAAATTATGAGAAAAATCCATAAATGTACATTACTACCATAACTAGCATACTTGTAAATAGAAGCTAAAAAATTAACTTCTGTCGAATTATTATGCATTCCATTTAGTAAAGTGTTTGTAAATTTTGGCAGCCAACATATATATGAATCACACAACTAGTTATTGAGTTTCTGTTTAATTAATTACTGCCTCTTTTGTTTTTCTGGTGAAACCTTGCAAATCAACCTGATATATTGCAAGCATAGAAAATCTTCTCTAGTAAGTTCTGAATCCAAATCGACTCCATTCTACATATATATGCAAATTAAAAAATATCAGGTCATCTCGCTGTTTCGTCTAAGTGTAAAAGTACACAAATATACTTTATATATATATCAACTACAACTAGATTTTTCTGTACTTGGTTTCCACATTCTGTGATTTCATGTGATAAGTGTGTACATTGTAAAAATATGAATGGAGTAGACACCATCAACGCGTATACAACGTCTGCTAAAACTGAAATTAGGTCAATGTAAAAACTATATACATGTATCAAAAATTTACAGGGAACTTCGATTCAAAAGGAGAAAGTTTACTTTCTTTTATATAAGCTTCACCAGTAGCTAATTTTCTTTTGATGTATCTGGCAAAATATTCGATTTAGCTTTGTTTGAATTTGTTGTATAGTTATTATAAGTAATATGAGTTTGAAAATCCAAAGTTTTTGTTTAGCTCTATATGCTCTACTGAAGATCATCCTATAACTAAACTTCCAGCGTCCATACATTAATAAAAACAATATGATATAATTAATAGACAAATTAACTGGAATAAAAATGGACAGATGAGAACTGTTACTGATAGAGTGTACTTAATACGCTTACTTTAGGATAATACTTGACAGAAATGTAGAGTAGATGATACAATACTAAATTATTGTTTAAAAATAATTGAGTTATTAAATGTTTGTTTAAAATTAAGTACAGGGTAAAAACGACAGTATAGAAAGTAAATTATGCGGGGTTGAGTTGGATGAGTTAATTAAATTTCAAGTTTCATTAGTACGCATATATTATATATTACATATTATCTGTACTACCAGGGACAATCAAAGAATTACAGGAACTATAAACACAGATATTTATTTGCAAACAATATTGTATACAAAAATGTAGATTGAAGATAAAAGTAGTTCAATCGCTAACCAGATATTCATATTTGTAATGCGATTCACGACAGAAAAGTACCGGTTTTGGAATAGTAATTTTAGATAAGCAAATATTGTACTATGTAAACTGGAAAGAGGGCGCGGTGTCGTTCTAATTAATTGTCAGGATAATGCTGGTTCACAGGATACATTTTCAAGTATGTGAAGCCCTTTTACTGAAAGACGACACAATCACTGTGGGACTAAACTTTTGTGTATTGGTGTATGTACATATTTGAATAGGTATACCTATACATACTTTTTCTTCGAAATATATTTCGTGATCTTCAGTGTATCCGACAACAGTTAGTTGACCTTGATTATAATAAACTTAATAAGTCATACGTAGATATTTTATGTTAAATATAGAAAAACTATACATGTGTTGGTTTTTACGAATTATATTTTCATGCATATACATACAAGGTAGATTTTAGATTTGATTATTCAAATATTAATATTGCATGCTTGACATACCTAATTTCTCTTTTAGCGATTGTTTAATTTTTGAATTTATAAAACAATCGTCATTCAATAAATCGTGTTCTTCGTATTTCACCGCATGCATATTCATAATGACATATGATGTGCCAAAAACAAAGTATGATATTATTACGTACATTGTACTTTATATATAAAGAAATATGCTGCTAAAAATGTCAATCAAAGTTAAACTATGCTTTGGCTATTAGAAATTTAACATTGTGCTTATTATTATTGTGTAAATTTATTCCAATCCAATTCCAGAAATCAATATATTTATTCCTTATATTTGGTGCTACAAACTGTTTTTTATTATAAGTTTTTTCATCTAGTGTTCCAATATTATTACTGTAAATGTACAGCCAACAGCATGAATAAGTGTTTAATTTAAATAAGTACAGTAATATTAAAGACGATATGATATGTTCATATTATTGTAAGAAAAGAAATGTAATTGAGAAATTTGAACCAATCCAAAAAACGTGAACAATAAAATACTGTGCGTGCTTCTAAAAGTATGTCATAAATAAATTTGACAAAATGAAGACGGAAAGAAGAAGAATTTACTGATCTTGACAAGGTTGTCCGATTCATTTATTCATACTATTAAAAATGGTCTGGTCATAGATTGTTAGATTTTATATTTCAAATATTAAGCTATGATTCAAAAAATCAGGGCGGTCAATTTTGAAACATTCGAATACACCAACTTTCCCTGTTTTGTTTCCATTTGTGATTGACTGACTCACAATCCCATCCTGTGTAGGATTTTCTGGCAGACTATCAATAATTCAATTAAATCATTGAAAGCTATATTGAATATAATTTTTATAATTAAAAAAATGAGGTACTCAATAAGAACCAATATTAATCGACGCCAGTCTAGTTACAATATTCCAACCAACGATATGTCATTCCTGAGCAATAGTGCGGCTGCACTCCAGCAGCGAGGACAAATCTTGGCATTCTTATTTGGCTTGAGTTTGGTGACCACGCTGTGGACCGTAGTTCATTTTCACAATAGGAGCAACCCAGACAGTGTAAATCGAATTGGAATGATTAGATTTGACTATGCTGCAGAAGTTTTCATAGTGAATAGGCACGGGGGTGGAGGGAATGGGATAGGAAGTGGTAGGGAGGACAACGCTGCCAAGGAGCAAATGCTCAACTTCCTTTCCCACAGGTACAGCGGAGAGACCCGGAAGCTAAAATGGAATCTAAGTGAAGGGTTGCTTGGGAAAGTGGGAAATAACAAGACGATGAAACGAGAAGAGTCCATTGAAGAGGATGATGATAATCGAAGTAAGGATTCTGAGAAAAGCTCGTTAGCTAAACAGGAACAGAATAACGCCTTGCCAGACTTTTTCCAGCAGATGCTGCCGAAGCCATCTTACTTTGTAAGTTCTATTGTATACAGTATATGTATCTGCATGTAATTTGATTTGGCTGAAATCTCATTTCCATTTTTAAATTTGTATTTTGTATTTACTTCAAAAGAGTCTATCTGAACCTCGGGGCTTCTTTGTGGAATACTACGCTTGCGGAGGAAACCCGTTGTTGTCAGTGACGCTTCCAATGGAAAAGAAATACAGGTGGAGAGGTGTGCTTGTCTTTCCTGATAAAACTAAGGTTCTTGAGGATAAAGTTAGAAATCAAAGAAGTCCAGAGACCTATATTGGTACTGGATTTAGGCTATGTCACCAAGATAAAGGCCGGTTGGGAAATGAGAGCACAACAAACGGCCAGAAACTACCAAATCCGCTACCAGTCCCTGCACCATACACCTCGGATGAGATTAAGGTCCATAACTATAACCAACAAACCAGCGGCAGTGGGATAAGTAATGCAAAAGGCAAAACAAATGAAGAATTAGATGAAAAGTCAAATCTAGCCATTGATGTCAAATCTAGTCCCACAGAAAGTCTACTGAAATATAATGAATTAGATAAATCAAGTATTAAACCTAGCTGCAAATTAGACCAGGAAGTCCCATGCTATAATTTATTCAGCCTGCTCTATTTCTTCCAAACCTACAAAGTTCATTTCTTTTCAATACATTCAAACCAGACAGCTCCGGAAATTATTGCGTTTGTGAGAACTATACTGGGACTCCGTCCGCTCGTCGAAATTAAAGTAAGTTTGGAAAATAATTATCGCATATATCGTATCCTAACATTTGTGCAAACCTATTATGCATTAGAGAACTTTTTTTTTACTTTTCTTCACTAGGCTATATCGATTACTCAACCTGTTCACTCAAGTCTGCACAAAAAAGGTTTGAAGGATCTCGAAAACTTCATGGAAAAGTCAGGATATATCTTCGAAGCTGTTATATTGTATAACTCGGGAATATTGTCAGGTGTTATGGCTGGAACTACGGAGTATGACATAAATGGATCTAGATCTATGCCATCCACGGAAAAGCATAAGCACGCCAATATGATTAACGATGTATTTAAGAAAAGTCAAAAGCAGTATTTGTTTATTATGAAAAGCATCAATAAGGCCCCTGGTTTCAAAAACTTAGACCAGTACTTGATGAAATAACTAGATCCATACTAATGTAATTCTTAACGTATTCGAATTGGCTAATTTTTATTATTTGGCTAATTGGCTAATTAATTTCTTAAGTTATTTAAGCGATTTATAGAACATATTATTGTTTATTTTCTTACCATTAGAATAAAGATGAGCAATATACAAATGGGGGAATGAGCATTGAACAATATTTTATGCACAACTATAATTGTTACACGAATGAAATTGTACCGCAACGATCTATTTCGTATTGTAAAAATCCAAACGTCCAACCAAATTGTTTTCTTAAGCATAAATCCCGATTTTAAGGAATATCATAGCTGGAAGTGATTGAAATCCTGAAAATTTCCATCAGAATTTTAATTTTTAAGAACCAAGGATAATGGTGTTATTGAAAGTATATTTTTTGTACCAATAAAAACAGCGTAGCCAGCAACAAGGCCTTATGACGAACACTAAGCTCCTTAGGAAAGTTCACCCCAAAACAATCCTGAATCATTAAGTAGGACTCTGCAAGCTCATCCCATTGTTTTCCAATCCTTCCTATAAGCTCAGTACGGACAGAGTCATACAAAACAAAATCTCCGGCTCCACAGCACTTAAAACACGCATCTAAAAGCTTATCTGTGGGATCGCTACTGTTACTTGGTCCAAAACTAGTTCTGAGCATTTCATCAATATCTGATAGTTTTAAGGTTGCAGAGGTATGGTCACTTAGTTTAATAGTTTGCTTCACCCCTTTCTTCTTTCCTTTTCGTTGACCCTCTAGAATTTCGTTTATACGGTGAACCCCAAATATTCGGAACACTTCGCGGCCTTGAGCATCTGTTATGATGTACTGAGATGCACAGAAACGGAGGTCTTCTGTGATAAAGCCAATATTCACACCGTTCTGGCTAATTGTTCCGGTCTAATTGTTTAAAAAACGTTATATTTTTAATTGCATTATTGGCTTGGTAAGATTTCTATAAAAATCCTTGTCATTTTACGTGCCATTGCCCCATAACAGTCGGGAATCGAGCTAACTGAAAGGATTTCGTAGCCGGAATGGCGATCCTTAATGCTCATTTTGAATGGTTGACCACAACCACCACGGCAGCACAGTTTGAGAATGTCATCAGTGAGATCTTTTGCAATGTAAATTCGTTGGCCTTGCCAGTTGAGCACTTCAAAATCATGTTTGTTCACAATAGTGTATGCTAAACAAAGTCCCAAATTCAGTTTACTTTGAACTCCAATAACAAACATGAACCTACAAATGCAAATTGTGTCTCGCGCCTATTCCAATCAATAAGATTAAAAGAACTTTCATTACTATAAGGGTTACAATTTCGAATATTAACTTACGTGGTATACTCGTTCGTACACCTTGTCTAACAAAGAGATGAGTCGTATTGATAAGTTTCTCCATTCCAGGCGGACAACTTGGATCTTAAAGATATAGGAGCTCAAGTATTTTAACCTTAAATTGTTTACAATTTACAATAAGAGAATAGGTTAAAATACGTACAAGGTGCCGGAAGGTAGGCGACTAATCTGTTCTCTCGCTTGCCATGGCCCCGGGTAGCTAAAATAAGACAAAAACGACGACCGTGAAATATTACCCAGTAGATCATGCCTGCTCTTTATGAATTTATTATTAAGAAACAAAATTCTATAAAGAAACTGTTTATTAAACGAGAATAATTATTTTTTCTCAAACACGCTTCGTTCGACAGTCCAATTTAGACTAAAAGCTTGGAACTGGAACACTTTAAACGTTTACAGAGAGTTGACGTAACCACTTTAGAATTTAAGACTTTTTAGAGAAACTCGTAATAAATATTTGGACAGGGAAGTTAAATGGACTCATAAAATATCCTCAACTTCCCTAGAAATTCCCTTAAAACAACAAACAAGGAAGTCATCAAAACTCCCCAAAAACAAAATTAGTATATTTGAAAGTAGTATTTTTGTACTAACACATCCTTGACATTGACATGGCCAGCTGTCGAATGGTTGATGTACGTTTCCACTTTGACGATGTTTTCTTCCGCTCCCGAGGTTCCTCGCTGTCGGACGCTGAGGGGCCCGTATTTCGGAACAAGCTCGAGAGCTGGGTAGTTGCGGCCGTAAAACTCATATTTCATCCACAAACGCCAGGAAAAAATGTGTTTTGAATATACAAAGTTAAAAAACCTCGTAAAAATGCTGCTATTGCAGTTTTATTGTGTATAATACTTAATATGCGTATGTATATTCAATGATGGCGAGATTAACTAGTCAGTTTGGTTGTTGAGTTTTTTATGCAAAGATTTATTTATTACAAGAAGGCACTTTTTTGGAGTTGGCTCGTTCCAAAAACTAAACAAAAAACGAAAAGAAAAAAGATAGCTTTTTGGCAAGCTATGTAAATTTTTTTGAAAATAATATTATCTTGTGATTATTATACGGAGTGTATGTATTAATATGAACATACTAATAAGTTTGCACGAAAAAAGGATTTAGCAGGAAGATGATATATTTTTCAAGATGTGTGCAATGTTAGTTTTTTAAAAAATGTGTGTATGGAATGTTCACTACTTAGATACATTAGGTACACGTACATAGTATGCATAAGGTTTTTTTGCGATTTGCGATATGAAAACAGCATAAAGACTTGTTTGTTTTTTCATTGTTTCTATTTCCGTAACATTATAACATTAAACATCATCGCATCCAACCGTCTTGGAATTGGAGTGAGTAAGAGAGAGAGTGGATGGAAATTGGTTGTGCGCTTATTGCTGTAATAGTTCCTTCCTGATTTCATGATCCTATTATGCTAACTTTGTTAGTTGGATTTATTTACTCAGCTTCGTTATATACTCTTATCATCTATTTTTAGTGGAGAGGAGGATACACAGCAGGACACACAAGACGAGAAGATAAGATGTTTGCATGGTAGGTGGATGTGGATGCATGTAGTTTTTTAACGTGCTCGAACGCAACTGTTCTCTTTTTATTCTTATTTAAATACTACGTATGTTTTAAAACATTCTGACACAAAAACATCTTCATGCATGATAAAATGATAATCTATGAAAACATAATTAATAAATACTCGTAAATTAATCAATCATCAATCGATCAATGGACAAAGCGGAAATTCCCCAGACTTGTCCAGATCTGTAAGGTTTCTCAAAGTGCCCCGTCCTCTAAAGCCTAATCAATTATTTTTGTGTATTTCATATGCCCTCATTTGATGCATATATGGACACCACCATGAACAGGCTAGATACACTTTGCATGAGAAATGGATAAATGCATGAAGAAAGCTTCTTGTAAGCAACAAAGACAAGTTATATATTGTATAGTACTACGGAACCATCAACATGCATTATGTAGTATCAGCTTGCCCCAAACATTTGACATTACCGCATTGGCTCTGATAGGGTGCTAGCCACAGTTGGCATTTGAGTTTGAGTTTGGAGCATGCAATGCACAGAACAGAGTCAGGAGCAAAGCACCTCTCCTCTCGTTGTGTGGAAGCCCATTCCTTTAGACCAGTCAAACTGGCTGAGAGTATTTTGTTGATAATTGTTTAGTTGAGCAAAGTCTATTTAAAATGTCGGACAGGTAATTAAAATATAATTAATATAAAAACGGTAAAATATGTTGTGTAAAGTTGTACTGTGTGGAATTTTTATATTAATTTGAAATGTGTTTTTTAAATTTCTCAGTAAAAAAGCCGCAGCTGCGAAGGGACCTAAACCGACCGGCAAGAAATTGCCAGCAGTCCCTGAATCAATTTTGAAGAGAAGGAAGAAGCATGAGGTCTCTCAGCAGTTGAAAGTCAAGCAGGCTATCAAGGTAGGTTTCCTTGTTTTTTAGGGATTTTTAAATAAAATTTGAGGAGAGCGGATTACTTTTGAAAAAGTGACTAGTAGTGCTGTGTTGTTGAGTAGTTTCTAATGTTAGTGTGATTTATTGTGAATTTACAGCAAAAGAGACTTGCGAGGAACAAGCGGGTGAAGATCTTCAAGAGGGCTGAGCAGTACGTCAAGGAGTACAGAGGAAAGGAGCGTGATGAGATCCGACTTCATCGTCAGGCCAGAAACAAGGGCAATTACTACGTTCCATCTGAGGCCAAGTTGGCTTTTGTTATAAGGATCCGTGGGTGAGTGTTAAATATTTTTGAACTTGTTCCAGTTTTTACTTAATCCAAAAAATGAATAATTATTACAACATGCGTTTTGTTTTTGTTGTTTTTCTTACAAATAGTATTAACCAAGTTCACCCCAAGGTACGTAAGGCACTTCAGTTGTTCCGTCTTAGACAGATCAACAATGGCGTCTTCGTAAGGAGCGTGATGAGATCCGACTTCATCGTCAGGCCAGAAACAAGGGCAATTACTACGTTCCATCTGAGGCCAAGTTGGCTTTTGTTATGAGAATCCGTGGGTGAGTGTTAAACATTTTTAAAATTGTTCCGGTTTTCACTTAGTCCATAAAATGAATAATTATGACAACATGCGTTTTGTTTTTGTTGTTTTTCTTACAAATAGTATTAACCAAGTTCACCCCAAGGTACGTAAGGCACTTCAGTTGTTCCGTCTTAGACAGATCAACAATGGCGTCTTCGTAAAGCTGAATAAGGTTAGTAAATATATGAAATACGTGAGATTCAGATAGGAAACGAGTATCAAAGAGATAATGTACATTAATTATTTTTTGCTGAGATTTTATATTTTGCGTTGTTTATATTTGTGTATTAATTCTCAATGTTTAATCCACAACTTCCATGCTATAACAACTTATAACGAAACTAAACATTTACCAATTTGTTTGATTTAATAGCTGAACACTCCAACTGGTGGATGGAGAAAGAAGACCAACCACTACGTCGAGGGAGGAGACTTCGGTAACCGAGAAGATAAAATTAATGAACTTCTCAGACGTATGGTTTAATAAGTGGTTTTGACGTTTTAAATACGGTTAAAGGATGTTGAAAGCAAAAATAAATTTCATAGATCCCATTTTTTATCGTTTAATGTCTCAGTTTTCTCACTTTTATTTCATCTTTATTGTATTAAAATGCATTCTCCATGAAAAAACGGTATTGTCTGAACACTCATTATGGTAATAACGAAATTACGATTCATTTGTCTTTACTTCTTCCATTTCAGCGTCGTTAATGATAGGATTAACACATTCTGGCAATTTGATGGGGGTGGTAGTGTTAGGTTTCAGTCTTCGTTTCCTCCTTTTAGGTTGGCGGTTGGGATTTTGTAACGTGTTCATAACTTTATATTTCACCTTGTCAGTTATATCATCGAGAGTAGCAACAATTAGGATTTTCTTCACCACGTTAGCTAGTCTTATCTGCGCTGAGATGTAAGGTGGTTTCGAACATCTGCTAGAGTCATGGCAGACAATTATGTATTCTGAATGAGTCGTGGTAGGATCCCCAGGGTAGGCCAAGAAGTCTCCTCCGAATTTAAGCCCAGACGTTACATAATATTTCCTTCGAAAGTGAAAGTCTTCATAAACACGATACCTTAGTCTGCCTAACAGATTATCAGGCACGGGAATATCACAGGGGATGAAGTCAGAATCCTTAATCCATGGATCGACTAAATTGAAAAGACATTTTAAATAGTAAAAACTAGTTCTAGATGGAATGAAATTCTGCAAATTTTCAACTAAAACTTTTACCAAGGTCAATTTGCGTAGTCTCGAATGGTACCTCAACCTTTTGCATCTCCTCTTGAATCACAGTATTTCTGTCAGGAATGATTCCTCTTCCTTTTTTCCTCTTTCCATCAATTATCTTGTCAACCATAGATTCTATCTGCATTCGTCGTTTATTTCTATGAATTTCGAGCTGGAAGAAAGTTACAACGACACATTGATAAAGTACTTAAGTTTCAGTCAGAAAAGAAAGTCACAGACCTGCTCAACTCTCCTTTCCTCCCTAAGATTTTCAACCTGTTCTTTGGTAACTTCTGGCACTGCTTCATTTAAAACAGGTAGTGTGAATGCCGAGGCAATCCCATGCTTTACAAGAAACTGCGCTTCCACGTCGCTTAGGCGCAACGGTAATGCAGGGCATGAGATTCCTTTGAACTGTTTAGATGACTGATGAGCAGCTCCGTCAAATGCGCCACAGATACGGTGATCTCTTCTCAAGGATAACCAAGCTAAAAGAAAAGCAAAGTGCAAGGTTTAAATTAGCGACTCCCATTATTTAAGCATACATTATAGTCATAAGGTAACACGTAACAGTACAAGAAATCAATCTTACAGGCACAGTCCCAAATGTACGGCAAGTCATTTATCACGGTTATCTTAATCTTTTCATTGTCCTTATCCAAGTCCAGGTCCATATTAGACGTAGGTAGGTATTTATAGTGTTTACACGAAATCTAGCAACATTGAACTTCAATTACTGTAATACTGAAACTCCTAGTTTAGAATGTTTGCACTTTTATACGTTAAACTCTACTTGAAAATGCTTCTTTACCCCAGCGACAAGCGTTGAAAAACTTTTAGCAATAAAAGTAAACTATAAAACTAAACGTGTAACCTTCTCCCTAACACAGAAAGATGCTTTCTTTCACGGAAACAAACACACGTAATAAAGTACCCATACTCCCATTTCTCGGTATAGGAAACAATAAAGTTCTAACATTAAACTAAGAACGAATCGTTGTCGTTATTTCACTATCTTTCCAAATTCCAATGACACTTTCCATGAAACTGAAACTCCTAGTTTAGAATGTTTGCACTTTTATACGTTAAACTCTACTTGAAAATGCTTCTTTACCCCAGCGACAAGCGTTGAAAAACTTTTAGCAATAAAAGTAAACTGTAAAACTAAACGTGTAACCTTCTCCTTAACACAGAAAGATGCTTTCTTTTACGGAAACAAACACACATAAAGTTTCCCATACTCCCATTTCTCGGTATAGCAAACAATGAAGTTCTTACATTAAACTAAGAACGAATCGTTGTCGTTATTTCACTATCTTTCCAAATTCCAATGACACTTTCCATGAAATACAACATTTGCTCTCTCCTCAAACATTCCCAATTCCAACAGATACACAACAACACAACCCACATGAGAATTGCGTGAACGCATGTGAAAGGATACCTTAAAACGTATTTACATACTCACACATAATACATAACAACAAAGCGAATCTCTACTCTCTACTCCTCTACTTCTTCTCTGTAGTAAGTAGTAAAGTCCGTCCAATTGTCCGTGGGAAGGGAATGAACATAGGTATGTACATAAAGGAAAGTATTGTATAACCCTATCCCTAAACCATATTCATCTTAGGATAGGACCTTTGTACTCAGCAAACAACTAAACATTCAACTTCAACACTAAAAAACCCATTCAATTCACCTTGTTTCGTTGTTTCCATTCCCATACTCATGATAACGAATAACGATAGCGAAGCTGGATTATATGCAATGCTATGATGCTATGCATGTATAAATGCACATATATACGCTTTATGCATACGTAGCAAAGGGAAAGTCTTTTGCATGTATTTTTCTCACTTCCGGATGAACATGGAAAGTAATG
>JAHZNG010002743.1:0-12033 GCA_027744375.1 Orchesellides sinensis
AAAATCACTTACGATGTATTGCAAATGACGGACAAAGCATATAGCTGGTATTGCAACGAAGCAGTCGATATTGAGAATACATTGTGCAAGGGTCTACATGGTAGAAAATATAAACAAGAAAATCCGCTTATTTCGCTGCCTCTCATACTCGCATTCCTATTATATCGTATAAAATCACTGTATTGTGAACATGGAAAGCAGGGATTTGTCAAACACTATGAGATAACCACAGGGCCCGCTACAGACATACCTCGAATTCCGTTTTAGGACACATAGCCGATACGGTTCGTTTAATATGGCATACATTTGGAAGTTGAAAAGGAGAAAAAAATGAGCACACGATAGGAAATCACTTTTTCGACTTTCCGATGCATAATTTCTGACTTCCGTTTTTTAAACCGCGGCTATGCATTGAAAGGGAGGAACGGAATAGATTTGAGAGAAACCGTGGACATTTTATATTTGAATGGTTCACTGTTTGAATGAATACTATTCTTCCTTCCCTTATGGTTTTTAAACATTACTCGTAGTTATGCATAGTACAAACAGAGTCAGCAGTAAAACTAGAAACTATTCCCATTCGATGGTGGTGGGCCATCTATAAAAAAAACTTCCTTTCAAGACACAGCTCGAGCTCTCAAGAAATGTATGGATGGATGGGGCTCACACAAAAGAGTTGGTTGAATGGAAACGGGTATTTTAATCCTCATTTGAATTTCTTCTACAGAGAAGAAGACCACTCCCATTATACAAGTTTTGGTATTATTCACTCTTTTCAATATTTAGGTGACTTTCTTCTTCATATCTTGCCATAAAAAAACTTTCTGTAAAGAAGCATTCCTATCAAATACAATATGTGCATATGTGGCTTATAAAGCTTTTATGGAGTTTCCCAATATGCCAAGAATGAAATTCCATACGTCTGTTACTTCGTTGTGGTTTCTTTTATAAAACTTCAATGCCTAATTTGCATCATTATTTTTATTTCAATGAAGAAAAGTATCCAATCGTCTTTCATACTTACCCAGGAAATGTCAAAAAATCAATTTTGTTATACTTTTTAGTAATTCGGTTGGAGAAATAATAATAGTGAAAGCAGAAGACTTAAACAGGAATTTTTCTGTGCCGTCTTCTGAAACGGGCATTTGTGGTTTCTACAACCTAACCCTTTCATAAAATCTTAAATAGCATCCGTCTATTCCTCCATCACTAAAATGCTGATTGTTACTAATAGGACGTTCACAAACTTGAAAGCGGTTTATAGTTTCATATCACACCTCAACTACGCTGAAGACAGTTTCAAAAGACGAAGGGGAAATATCAGAGATAAACAAGCCAGCACAGAAAAAAACTTAAGTAAGGCTTACAATGTCTTACTCATGAAGTGATTTTCAACAAACAAAGAAGAAAGCAAAGAGTCAAAACTTTTGCAATTAGAGGAGAAGCAGGGCGTAAATGAAGAAGCTTTGTTACTCCTCAGAAAAATCTTTTTTCGTCGTGTTTCCCCCATTTTCTTCATCCAAACCTCGTATGTAGTCCGTATGTAGTACATGAGAATCAGCAGTAGTAACTAGTAAGCCACCTTAATTTTTCTAGAGACAGAGATTTAGATCCTTAAAGTTTGGTGTGATGAAAGGACTTCCATTACAGCCTCCACAATGTTGCTACACACTGAGACTGAATGACATTCCAGGGGGAAAGTTTTTCTGAGGGAATAGTTTGTGTATGAATCTTATACAGTGAAAGTTATCTATTCACCACTAATAGTCGTATATCATACATATATGTATATACCCTACACATGTTCTTAATAGAACAGACAAGTCTTTTGTTCTTAATGCTGCAGCAAATAAGGTGAATTCATCTAGGCTCTCATGTTTCCCTTTTGTTTGTTTGTGTACTCAATAAATAGTTGAGGAAAATGTAGGTAAGTGAGTAAAAACAAGGAGAATTCGATTCAATCTCATCGCATGGATTTCTGTCGTGCTATTTCATTTTCTTGTTCACATTTCAACTAAATGCTAAAGACAGAGAAAAGAAAGTTACTTTCATACTTTTGTACAAGTTTAATACTTTTCCAGAGTATTTAATTTACGCTGTCAGAAGACAGGATTTCGTCATGAAGTCTGTACAATAGACCAACACAATGTCGGAAGTTTACTTAAGAAGAAAACATTGGTCAAGTAATGAGAAATTTCTCATTTCAACCTAGCAAGCCTTCGTCAAACCTTTACTATTGTTCTAGGCAAGGAAGCTAAAAAGGAGAGGAAATCACAAATTCATCTTAATCGAAACCCTTTCTTCTCACTCTTTTATGCTGTGCATACACAATTTCTCTAGCGTAAAAAGAAGTCTTATTTCACTTTTGTACATGCATGAATTCCTTTCTACAGTCCATTCTATAAATTTACATAATACGTACAGGCTTTTGCTTTGCTCTTGTTCATTTCTTGTTCAAGACGGGAAAATTGGAATGAAACTTTATAAGGAAGAAGAGGTAGGAAGATGATTAATTAAGAAATGTTTGCACATGAACAATAGGCATATATTCAGAACTAGGAGGGAATAAAAACTATCGTACAATAAATTCTAATGAATGCAAGAATCTATGAATACTAATTTCGAAAGTTTGCGAAATTTGTCAAAACACCAGCACCTTCTTTCTAGTCGACACCTGGATATATTCCGCCAGGCTGTACTAAAGTACTAAAAGGCTACAGCATAGCTTTATGACATTCCTACTCCTACATACCTAACTTAGGAAGCATTTATTGCGCCTTGAAAATAAGCTTTTTTCGTTCCCTGTTTAAACATGCCCACGGAAAATAGTTTTAGTGATTGGTGTTGGCACTTTCCTTGGAGAAGATGGACTTAACTGGCTGCGTTGGTGTTTAGGTAAAAAATATGTACAGGTGAATTTAATATTGAAAATAAAAATCTGCTGTCCATTTCTCTTCTTGAAATGAATCCGTGTCATTGTACTACAATGTACTTTTTTGAGAACGGCTGTCAAAAAAATCCCATGCCTACTTTTTAGGGACTGATCCCATTCCTTTCTCATAATATCATCAGCTTACTTAAGCTGACTATACAAGATGATAAACATACACGTTTAGTTGGCTAAACTGCCATTTTTATCTTTCTTTAGATCTCGCTCTGGATTCATAAAAAGAATTGAAGTACCAAAAATCCCTGCTTTGGGCCTTTTTCCTAGAATAAACATAATAAAAACACTTTTCTTCAAAATACCAACAAAACTACAAACTAGCAGCACCTACACAAGTGCATCTGCAAACGTATATAGCAAGCAAACGCGTAGTTCCGACGGGTTGCCTTATTACAGACTGTGTCAAGTCTGAAGACTTCTAGTCCGCAACACTCATTGTTATCCTCCTTGTGGCTACATTACGGCATACTGACTTCTAAACGCATCGTCGTAGTAGCCTATATAGCTTCAAGTGAATCTCAAGAGTTATCTTGAAATCATATTTACATTATAAAATAGCTTAGAGCGAATCCCTTCAGCAACTCTTCAGTCCGTCTTTTAGGTCCAAGTCCAAACTTACATGTACCTTTGTGTACAGTGAATAGATGAAGGTAAGACGTAGGTATCAGGTTATGCACATAACACAAGATATATTTGTAAATTGCACCGCTAACCGAACTTACAAAACCCTAAGTCTATTTTCCTGTCTAGTTATTGTATATATCTTAGGCATGTATAACTTCATACAGCCCAACAAGAAATAAGTTTCCTTCGCTGGGAACTTACTCATGAAAAATTCATCTCTTTAGTAGCGTGCTTAAGTCTAATTGTCGTGATTAGAATTTCAAGTCTGCTCATCTATTCAAGCTTAATCCAAGAGCAAAGGGAAAATGTAGTTTCCTTAACTCTTCCTAGTATAAAAAATGTTAGTCAAGAATGCATTCTTCTCTACTGTACATAGTCCATCTTATTCCAGAATGTGTTCTAGCTACTGAAAAGAAAGCAGAATATAGAAAAGGATGCTTAACAACAGAATACAAGAAAAGAATACATGATTTTGCTCATATCTTGTAAGTAGCTTGAGTCAGTGTTGCTCTTTTTGTCTCAATACTAAAAATGTAGGTTTATATACGAGTTAATACTTTCATGAAAATAGTCTTAGAAGTAGTAGTTTAGATAAATACTTGTACTTTTGGAAAGTACGCACTTTTGTTTATGTGCTTCTAGCCTTGCTCCTTTCGTACTTCATTTGATTGCTGTCACATCCACATAATAGCATTTGTAAAGACTATTAGGGTAAAAAATGTGAATGGAGTCTCCTCAGGGGTCCATCCGCATCCTAGCACTTAGAACAGTTAATGCGCACTATCTACTTACGTATGTACATATAACCACAAAGAGAATTCGCAGTACGCGTATACTTTGACATACATAAATATATACTCTTAGTAATGTTGAATGTGATGATAGTGGAATAATACAGGAAAAGCAAAATCATGCTAATTTTCTCTCTGTTCTAACCACTTACACAATGATGAATGCATTCTTGAATAACATTTTTTATACTAGGAAGAGTTAAGGAAACTACATTTTCCCTTTGCTCTTGGATTAAGCTTGAATTGATGAGCAGACTTGAAATTCTAATCACGACAATTAGACTTAAGCACGCTACTAAAGAGATGAATTTTTCATGAGTAAGTTCCCAGCGAAGGAAACTTATTAGGATAGCAAACACTTATAAACATTATGTGAGCCCATGAACTCATTCTTATTACAAACAGGCACTTTGAAACTCATGGTTCACAGGTCACACCATATGCCTATAATAAGTCTTGGAAGATCAGAGAAATTAAATAAATATACATTCAGTTTTGCCCCTGTCTCATGAATTCATTTGGTAACCTAAATTCGCATCAACTAAATGGTCTTTCATACTAAAAGTATAAACCTTTTAAAAATATTTCTTAGTTTAACACTCTAAATAATGTAGAGCACCTGCATTAGGGTCTACCATGAAAATAATGAGAACCAGAGAAAGCAATACAATCGAGACGGATACGGGGAAATTCAAAACCAATTACATATAACCGAAGATACCTAAGTTACCTAAACGTGAGGCTGTTTAGTATGCACCAGCTCACTTGCCACACATGGCCACGCTAGCCATTTTTTAAATATAAGCCTAATTTCCAAGAACGAATGACTGACTAGCAAAATGAGAAAAAATACATTATTGGAGTTTATTGCAAATGCGGAGCGAACAGGACAGAGTGTTGAATTTGTCTAAAAGCGTAGCCTGGAGAGCCAAGCCAGCACATCGATTTCATCTCACGTAGCTGATTTTCAGATGCTTCAAACTCATGCACAGCTAGTTTTTGTCAGTAGAAATGGAGAAATATTGGCTCAAAAGGAGAATCTCGTTTTGAGCTTTTTCGTTTTCCTGTGTTCATTGTGCTACCTCTTTCTTTTCAATTGATGTAAAAAACAGGGTATAAAGAAGCAGAACATACATTTCAGTCTTCATTTCAACGTGCATAGCTTGTGATTTTTGTTTGTAAAACCAGACAAGAGAATGGTGCCTAAGTACAAAAGTCTGTTTTTCTAAGTCTGCGATGAGAAGCAGAAAATTAAGGGAAGATGCCCTAGAGGTTACATGCTGTTTTCAGGAAATGTTATTGGTCGTAATGAAAATATTGATTCATCATATGCACTGGAGCCAATACAAATAGTGTCGGGTCTGGCAGAAGCACGTAGAAAATTCTATAGGTTCCTAATTTATAAAGAAGGATGTAGTTAACCTCAATAAAAATTTGTACGCTGTACGCGACAATTTAAAGATGAAATGTTCGGAAGATGTATTTTACCAAATTGGTCTTAAATAAACCAACGTGTTATGCTTGAGGAATTTTTGAGTGATCCAAAATAAACTTGAACTGACGAGGATTTTATATTTGTATTTAATATAAGCTGGGTCGAAAGTGTACACTTACATCTTACATACTTATACATCTAGACCAAGAAAAAATTCTTTCCAGTATTCACGTTTGTAGAAAGGTACAACATTTTACTAAATTATATTTCTTTTCACGTTTGATCTACGCTACCAAGAAATCGGGAAATGCCTTTTGCATTAATAATAATACGCGTAATTTGAGTCTGTCTGTTGGATTACGAAATTCAAATTCAATACACATACCAAAGTTTCTTTAAATTATAATTAAAGCCAACCAAAATTTTACATGATGTTTGGTTTCTTAGAATCTATTTATATGACAAAATTGATCCAATAAAATCGAACATATATATTTACTGCCTTAAGAGGTCAACGAGAGAGAGATAAATGCTGGGTTAGGTAAATTTGTACTGTACTCAAATTGAAAAGGCATCATTGAGGTGACCTTTGCCTTAGTGTTTACAATAAGGCTAGATTGCAAAATGCGATTATTTGTTTTCCTAAGAAAATTGCTTGAACTGGGAAAGCACATGGTAATCCGATATCTGCTGGCCATTGCTTAAATACGCGATTCGGGATGAAAAATGAACTTTTCCTACATTACTTATTTACCTACATTAGTAGTAGGGCATTGCAAATACACATTCTAATAAACTAGAATAGCGATTTATCTAAGGATAGCTATTGTAAAGTGACTTTCATTCAAAAATGCTATGGATCCTTATCCTTGGTATAACACTTGCTGCTAACTAAGCCACCATAAAATACTAACGACGCTGGATAGTTTCTCCAGCAGCCTTGTAAATTTTCAACATTCATGCAGAAATCCGATATCTGCTGGCCATTGCTTAAATACGCGTTTCGGGATGAAAAATGAACTTTTCCTACATTACATATTTACCTTCATATTAGTAGTAGGGCATTGCAAATACACATTCTAATAAACTAGAATAGCGATTTGTCTAAGGATAGCTATTGTAAAGTGACTTTTACTCAAAAATGCTATGGATCCTTGGTATAACACTTGCTGCTAACTAAGCCACCATAAAATACTAACGACGCTGGATAGTTTCTCCAGCAGCCTTGTAAATTTTCAACATTCATGCAGCACAACGCTACAGGAGGCTAGCCTGAGAGAAGCAATATTGCATGACAGTATGGTGTGCCAGTAATATTTTTTACTTTTTCCTTATTACACTCTCGTTACAAATGTTTAAAGCGACAATTTCTTTTAGGTGAGCCAGTTGGAATGCCAATATATATGGGGAAACTCTTTACTTTTTATTTTACATTCATTGTCATGGCCTTTAGGAGCCTCCTCAAGAAGAGCTACACACAATGCGATGCGGCATTAGATGAAAAAGGCATTTTGTTAGAGGACGGTTTTATAGAAAGAATGTTTCTTAGGTTTTTCTATATACTCTCTCTATAAAGCTGAACCCTTTGTTCTGTCAACATTACTACAACTACTACCCATTGCCCATTTTATAACCTGTATATTACCCACGTTGTAAATTGCTTTGTGCTGACTTGCAAGATGGATACTGTGATTGGAAATAAGGATCGTTTATTAGCGAGCGAGCGAGCGGTGAAAGCACATGGTACAATTTTTTGTAGATCTAATACAATAAAGCAAAGAATGATTCCAAAAATAACACTGAAAAACATACACACATAACCTATATGTATAATGAAGTCAAATATGTATGAAAGTAGCCTTAGGTACACTAAGTATAAGCTTTAGTGCTTCAAGGTTCGTTCCCATCACATGCATTTTATAACATTTCTCTACTTTCCCTTACATTTTCATCATTATCCCGGTTATCTCAACTCTTTTGGGGAGTATATTTGACAGATAAAGGTTAACGTACGACGCTATAGTGTAAGCTAAACTGGGTGCTAAGCTGAAAGCGAGACTGGAAAATGGATAATGTTTTCAGACATCCACTTCTAATGAATTTTGAACACTGAAAAAGTCTATAGGGCTAACAAAAAGAACGTCAATTTCAATATAAAATAAAACAGTATAGGATCAAGGAAATATATACAAACGACACTCATCGTAAAGGAGATCGGGGACGGTAGTTCACAGTGGCTACAGGAGTAACAGACAGTACACTTGAGAGCAAAATTTCATATTGTCTCTTTTATTAGCATACAAGACATGTAGGTTAACATAACAGGTTCCTAAAAAATGCGCTACTTTTGCTCATTTTCTAGATATGCGGTAAGTGTAAACCCATCCCTAAAATTGTTTCTAGCTGTCATTCAACCTTCATTGTAAAATGTGGCTATATATGCAAGAGTCTACGTTGCTTGTGAGAGTAAATGCACATAAATGTTACACTTTACTACTTATAAGTTGCTTAAACATCTGCCTAATGCGACTTTGTCGTTTGTTAAGAACAAGGTCAGTCACTCCGGGTGTCTAGAAAACTACTAAAATCCACATGTCTTAAATTAAATTAGCCTTTTGCTATTCGAATATGTCCATAGCAGGTATCTTAATAAGCACACAATTTTGTTATTGCTTGCAAATTTTAACTGTTTTCATTACTTTGCAGAGGTATTATGTTAAAGCTAAAGAATGACACAATGTCAAATGTAAAAAGTTCTTAAGCAAAATATGTAGTATTTTCGTGTATTCTTTTTCTTTTTCAATTTCTATTCTATTTTATGCATAACATAACGCAGCCTTTAAGTTTCGGATAGTTTTCTGCATTACTTGGCGTGGAAAAGTTTGATACATTTTTCTCTGTAGCTGTTGGCATGCATGAATTTCCAATCGAACATAAACTGCATCAAGGTCAACTTTCTCAAAGTTTATTTCTTATACATAGTTTTCCCAGTGGATGTATTTGTGCATGGAATAGCTGCAAGCTAATACAGTAGAAGTCAGGGTGTTTGCGAGAAACAAGAATTTTATACTTTTTTATCCTTATTGCTTTAAAACAATATACTTAAATACAGTAAGGCTTAGAAAGCGTTCATCACTGATCCCTTGCTCATTCATGCACATATGACTACAGGATTAAACCTTGAGCCATTTCTTCAAATAATGCATACGGCACAAGAGAGCAGAGTATAATATGGAACATGTACATGCATATGACATGAAGCATGCAAGAATGTCTCCTTAGGTCGAGTGACGTATTCCCATAAGAACTGTGAAAATTTTGCCTTCAATAAACCAGTTTTATGCAGCCAATGGCTTGCTTCTGAACCGTAAATTGTCACAACAAATTTATTGGAGACAATTACAATAAGGCAGTCAAAGGTAAAACATTACTTTAAGGAATTTTCCATGCTAAAAATCTAATACATAAAAACTGTCGTAGTAAATTTACCGTTTGTACATTAACCTTACAGTTCATATTCATAGGGTATACATTAATCGGTAGCAATTTACTGGAGCTTTACTTAATAACACTTAAAGTAAATGTTATTTACACTTTTAATATAGCTCCAGTTCCATGTCAAATACGTGGCCAAATAAGCTGATTTTATACCTTGGCTTCTTTTGTCTTTTGACTGAGCATTGTTTAACTTGTCCCTGACACTAAAAGAGCCCACTCCATCCGTGAAACTAACTAAACAAATTAGAATTTAATGAAAGGTGATAAAACGGCATTCAAATTCTCAAAGTGCCTTTTCACGGAATTTCGATATCACCACCATGCCCCACTTACATTTATAGAGGTATGCAGGGTATAGCTTCCAGTTCCTCAGAAAAAATTCAGTACTCAGTCACGGTTAAGTAGAAGCAGTAAAATATATGTAAGTACGGGCTTTATAGGCTGCTTCCTTTTTCTGTCGTATTATTGTATAAATTTATGTATATTCTTTGCTTACGGGCATTCAGCTGAAACTTTCATTTTTCAGAGTGCCTTTCCCTCTCTCTCTTTCTCTTTATTTCACTGTGAGTAAACTCAATACTAGAAATTTCTTTGCGAAAGAACATATTTTTTATACATGAAGATCATTTCTTCGCCAGACATGTTCCTTATTCATATTCACGTTTACACTAAAAAGCTTCAAATAATTCTCGCATATTTTTTTCATGTGAGAAAAAGAAGACGAATTTCATGTTCTCCTATGCGTACAAAATCCTCTCTATCCATTTCCAAGAACATTGTTGTTGAAGAATCTTATCCCAACTAAAGTAGTACACACATCGTCCGACACATGAATATTGCCTATGGTATCTTTGTGAGCTTGTGCTTGCTTTCGGAAAGCAAAGCTCTAAAAAAGAATACCGGTTTCCTTTTTTTCTCTCACTTTTTCTTGGCACGGCGGAGCTACAGCTAAGGTTTCACGATACGAGTGTCTTCTCTCAGCTTTATTTCCTCATCTTGATGGAACTTTACAGGATTAAAGTCCCATGGGGTGCAGGGAAACGACGCGGTATAAAATGTACGTTATAAATTTTAGCTAGCTTCATATAAAAACGCACAAATGTATTATTGCCATTTTCTTTGCTTGCTCCGCGAGGCCACATGCCATACTAAATAACACTCTAGCTTCAACTTCTTTTTGCATATACCCTCTTCTTCACACTATTTCCGCATAATGTTAGTCTTGTACATGCATGTAAGTTTCAAGCTAAGCATTCATTCAAGGGGTGCCTTTGCTTTTTACACGAGCTGTAGCGGAATGTGAGGAACGCGTTGATATCATCATTATTACTAGCAGAAAACTACATACGTGAATGGATAAAAGGCTTGGAAAAGGAATTCCATCTATTTCAGGTCAGTTGTCAGGCACGGGTTACTTTTTTACTGTCGATGAGTAGCCGTGCGCCATGTCGCCTTGAAAGGACAATAATCCCGCAGTGACTGTCTGCCTTTTGCATGGGGAACAGTAAAAAATCGGTTAGATGGACGTGTGTAGGTATAGATATAAAGCCACCACCAAGTCCCATATAAGTTAAAAAGTACTCCTTCTGAAGACATGGTTTGGAGAAAATCTTGATTATTATTATTATCATTATTACATACATTGTACAAATACTTCTACTACCGCTAGATTTGGAATAGGGCGTCAGGTACCAGGGCGAAGGAAAAGAAAATGGAGTAATGGCCGGAATATTATGGATACATCCTTATTGTGATTGTGAAATGGATGCACTACAAAATTTATGCATACTTTAGTTAAACTTGATGGCCCAAGTGTATAGACTGTTTTAAATGTAGGCTAGGCTTTCACATACATTACGCTACTCTACTGAGTCAAGAGAAGGAGAAGTCGTTTGGTTAAAAGCAGGTCATGTCTTATTTCCACATTTCATTCCCATTTTCCATCCGGCTGCCTGTGACATGCTTATCTCTGACCCAGAGAAAATGAGCCAGCTAAAAAGCGAGAGAGCAGAATAAAATGGGAAAGCTAAAAATGTGGAACGGTATAGTTTAAAGGAGGAAACAGCAGCAGAGAAAAATTGAGATCGGGACTTTGATTTTCTCCTCCAGAGCTGAATCAAAGGAACAAGGCTTTCAGATATTCCATGGTTGGGGGAAATAAAATGAACTGTATACCGGTATTTACCAAAAACAGATCTCATTGGGGGTAATGTATGCTGTTTACAAAGTCTCTATAGGTATTATGTGTATCGCATGCATTATATATCTTTACATGATTATTTTGTACAAAAAAGAACGTGCAATCGCATTCACTCCATGTAGTACATTCATTTCGCATTCCTTGTATCGCTTTGGAATCAAAGCCCTTTCAATCTACCCATCCAGTTTCCACAGAATAGATAAACTTGTAATTTGAGTGAAAGCATACAATAATTCAAAGAGCCGAGAGTGAAATTAGATATTGATGTAGCGAAGCAGTGCAACAATAGTAACAATACAACCAAGTAACAGGACACATCGAAATTCGCTCCGTTGTTTTTTACACAAAAATTTAGTTTAAAAAAAGTTATAGTTGACTGTTTGCGACGGTTTTTACACCGATCGATTGATATTTAAGCGTATTTTCAGTGACGTTGTTTTACAAAGTCGTGATTAAGTATTTATCAGTACTTTTTCAGCTCATCAGTTTCTTGTTAAATAGTTTTGTGATCCTTCCTACATTTTATCACATCAGCCAG
>JAHZNG010002744.1:0-10648 GCA_027744375.1 Orchesellides sinensis
AAAACACAGCCGGTTCCATCGTTGATATCAACTCCTTTAACGCCGGATTTAACACCGAAAGAAACCATTCCACATACACCAAACATGACGCCTTCTGTCGGGCTTGATATTCCACAGCCCATTGGCGATGAAAGTTTAATACTTCCACAAACTGATCCGGATGCTGCATTCGGGGTAAAACCCATAGATACAAAGCCTCATTTTCAGATCCCAGGTTTAAGACCTTCCATTCCAGAGAGACCACGTCCTGAATACTTGAACTTCGTATCACAAGGTGTGGACGCAGATAGTTTAATATTTTCTCCTCCTTCAGATCCTATTGTAGTGAGAAGTCCATCCGTCCAATCCAGCTATTCGCCAGCTACAATTCTGCGAAAGCAACAGCAGCTTCTACAAAGCTTTTTCAATGGATTACTATATCGAAGAGAAGCATTGGAATAAAATCCAGTGAGATGATACTCTATACCGACAACTTCCTTAGTTGGCATTGAAAAAGACTTTTTATATTTGTTCAAATACATTTTTCTGACGTAAAATTAGTTTATAAAATGACTACTTTTTTACTCATTGTTCAGATTCAGAATTATGATTATCCAAAAGGAGAAAGTTTTGAATTAAAACCAACATGTATATAAAACAACGTAAACGTTTTTCCCTTCGCTGTTTTTTTATTTTCTACCGGAAAAGAAAATTGATAGAGTTCATGCTTTACAGTTTGCTGAAAGTTTTTGGGCCTTTTACATGGTCATAGCTTGGCTAAAAATGAAATGAAGTACCATTTTGTGTTATATTTTTTGTCACTGTGAATTCATCTTATAGTCAGTTTTATGGCTTGTACATTTGGTTATTCCAGAAATAACGAAAGCTTCTGTTTTTCATGCTTTTATTTTACACATTACACACATTGAATGAAGTTGAGATACATGCATTGCATACAATACAATTTGGTTCTGTCGCGTTTTGCAACAAAGAATTAAATTACTAAAAGTTTGTACACGCTTAACTTGCACCTCCATGTCCATGAAAACGTACTTTTAGATATTGAAGCATCACAATAAACCACGTAAGTACCCCTTCATATGTTCAGAGTGCAGATTTATTACTAAAGTTGAATAACTCCGCTAATCCTTTTGATATTAGAAAAAGAAATAATACTGATTCCCTACTAAATCCCACAAAAGCACTCCCCTTGTGGACTAAATTTTTACACAATGATCGATGTACGTTATATATAAATACAGCTACTCATAGTTCATTCAGATACAAAGTGCTGAAAATTGATTATAAAAGAATACTAGGTTATATAATAGAAGCAAAGAAGGGCTTCAGATTACTTAAAAAGAATAAATACTTTTTCAGACCAGACAAACTCAACTTATGGTGCTAGATATGTAATGTAGTGGAGAAAGCGGACATTTCTTTATCGTGCCGTCTTTTAAAGTATTCGTGTCACATCATGACCTGAATGACTGAAAGCAGTCGTGTGCGTGTGTTAGAAAGATTGATGCATAAGTTGCCGCAAGTAGTCTTAAGACAGTGTGCTGGGGCGAATTTAGGAAGCTCATCAATTTCCTTTCGGTTAGCTTTTTCTATTTCACTTCCTTTTTTTCGTTTGCACAAGCATCTTAAGTAAACCATACAATAAGCCCGTTCACATTACTACAAGACATATTTTTACAGCACAGTCTTCCGGCTTTCTTCGTCTTAATCATCATCATTCTTTCTCATTTGTAGGTTGCTGAGAAGTTATTAACATTTCACCGCTGTATAAGAGGCAAAAATATTAATATGAGAAATAATAAACCCTCACATGGTAAATGAACATAACCTTTCAACATCAGACCAGTGTACATTTTGAATACTATTGTTGGGTCGAAACATAGCGTTCTTTGCGTCTTCTTGCTAAAATGCAAACCACAATACTTTTGAGATAACAGCAATGTTATGAGAATTTACTTACAAATTTGACTATCTACTTTGCATACTTGAGTGACACCATTCCACCAGCTCCAGCTGGTGTAATAATGAGAGTCATGTGAAATGTGACATGAAAAGTAGCTCAGGCTTTAGGCAAGAATATGTGTACATCAATATCAATAAGTTTGTGTTAATTTGATACTTGATTCGGATGGGATGGCATGCAAAGACTTGTTTTCACACGATCGGCATTTCGTCCTGTGTATAATTTCTACAGATATTTAACAGAATTCATTTTGCTGTTACATCATGTTGGATTAGTTGCATTGAAAACGTATAAAATTATTGCTCAATTCAGTTAAATATTTACACAAATGTGTGCTACATATAAGCATCTTTAAATTCGGATAGAGTAATCTGTAGAAATAAAGACGCAACAACCATTCCATACATCATGACATGTAGCAGGGTGGCTCAAATGCTTGATTGATTTAGTTGGTTACGGTTACATACAAGGAATATTTAGATTAATACATTGGGTTGCATGCACTCAATTAGCTTTGACAGTTGAATCTCTTCGCAGTTCTGACATCAACTTTATTTTGGAATATTAAGAATCCCATTTTAACAAGTTTAACATTACTGTATGTGGCTTAAAATGGTTCTTCGACAGATTGGTTGATTTCTCAACATTGAGCAAGCAACGATTTCTGCAGTAGAAAAGTCGTAGGTCTGACATTCAAATTCATGACATTTACGAGTATCTAAAATATTAGCAAACCCACCCAGCTTCGTCATATGTTTTCATTTATTTTCTTCAATCTTGGGTATAAGTTGAAGCTTGTCAACTACAATACAATGAAGCTTTTCTTTACACATAATCATCAATACTTTAAACAAAGTATTACCGCATGATGGCGCAGGAAATGGTTCATTCACGGAATGACATCACTCATTCTGCCACCTTGAATAAAGTGACACTTTTTTACTATTGATCATATTGACACCAGTGTATTTTTTAGAATTTTCGAAATTTTTTTCGAATTTTGTTTTCCAGCTACCATTTATATTGCCAATATAATCATGTTCCAATGATCATATGCATAAAAACGTAATATTGGAATATTTGTGTACATGCAAAATAATTGCATAAACTATAAAGCCAAAGTCGGCATTGTTTCTTAAGGCAGTACGTACTAAAATCCAGCATTCTCATTATCTTAATATCTTAATTAATGCAATAATTTAATCAAATGTATTTCCATTGCTTAAATATTTTGATGTCAGAATAATCATCGTAAAGTGTCACAATGTAATTTTATGATGTCACTTTAAGCATTGTTAAAAATTGCTCACTTTGACATCAATTTTAAAAAGTATCAAAACGTCATTGTCATTCCGTGAATAAACACAGGAAACTACGCAGCTATATTTACGTACCTAATATACTTTAGCCCAGTCTATAAAATTTAAAATGACAAGCAAACTATAGTTGCGGCACAGATCTGAAAAACAAAAATGAGGGAAAGCTTTCTCAATGTGATTGCATTTTACACTTTCCATCCATACTCTCAGGCGATTTACTTTCATCATCATATCATGTAAAAGTCAGTCAGTTCACACTTTCTTGTTTGAAGACAATGGTATGTTAGCAAAACCTGACTGGATGTCATGTCTATGCCAACTCTCAACCACAGCTTTATGTTTTACTTCTTCCATTCCAACACAATCTATGAATAAGTTAATTTTCGAGTGTCAAGCATCAACAGCTTTCCCGACAAGTCAATAATATCTTCATTGTACATTATTGGAAATGAAAAAATCTTGTTTATTTGTTTATTTATTTGTAGCAATACTCAAAAACTTACCATAACTTCATGAAGAATGTATTTGATGTGATGCACTTCAGGTTAAGATAACATTGCATTTGTAATTCATACGCAATATTTTTATGCGCCTTAGGGATACAAGAGTTACCAAGTGAAAAGAAAGTTGATAAATTATGGGAAAGAAAATGATATTGCTGCTACTGATTACGTTAGTGGCGTCCGTGCAAGTTGCGACGTAAAGCACAAGCCGAATACCTGATTTTTCTGGCTAGTATAAAAGTAGAAACTATTGACGTGTTACAGTTACGACAATGATCAAGCCACTTTATATTCATTTCACAATTTCTCCAGTTCTCAAGTTTGGAGTTACTCAAAGAGAAGTTGATGACATAAAAATATGCGTACCTAATTTAATGACAGGGGTCGATGTCCCCATTATAAAATAAATTTTTCAGGATTACCGATCGCTATGAGGCCTTTTTTGAGCATCCAGTCAACCCAAAACTATTCATAACACTCAACCGATTGTCATTCTTATTGGATAAAAAATTAAATGTCACAAATCACAGTTTTCGAGTAATTAGGTTATACCTTAGATGGGCAACTCAACTGTATGGTGTGGTTAGCCTCGTCGAATTACGACGCTTATATGCTAGGATGCATTTTGCGTGAGAAGCCACATCCGTATTGAATTCGTATGCATTAAAACCGAGTATTATTACGTGACTTCTAACTTAACTAATAAAGTGTGTCACGGGAACAGGCGTCAGCTGCTCCTGCTGTTGCGGGGACGCATTAAAGTCCCTATTGTTTACCTACAATATTATGCTGCGTACTCAACATTTTATGACAAGAGTTCATGCTCTAACCGTAAACTATATCTATTTGAGATACCATTTAATCAAGCTTTGTTGAAGGGTTTAATTTTTTGTGGTACTATGAAAAGCCCAGTAATTACTACCCTGGATAGTTTGAAACATGGGATGGTGTCACCTTGCATTTTGTAGTGGTTTACCTGAATCTGGATACTTCATTACTGAGTGGGTTGTCCTGGTTTGTAGATTTATAAAGGGAAATCTAGGTACATGGCGGACATGCAGTTTACCAACTTACTGATTATACTATAATGAAGCTTAAAAAAATGTCGGTGTATATCAAAGTCAATGATCACTTCAGACAGAGTTTATAGTACAACATGCTATGTACTTAATACACTAACATTGTAGCCGTGAGTATATATATTCCTGGTGTTGTGTTAGTGTTAAGTTTATGACCACCGTTCATTTTCAGCGTAAGTAATTGGATTCTCCCAAGTTGCCCCATTTTCTCCTGTTATGAAGGAGAGTGAAAGTGGAACAGCCTTCTTGGAATTTGATACTGTTACCCTCCATACTAAATAGAGGAAACTTTCACAAGAGAACATACCGTTCCATTGTTCCTATATCATGAAGCCGTTGCGATTTGGATGTTGGAAGAATTAGCTTGAGTATTCATGCTAATCTATGCCAATCATTCATTAAAACATGTTTCTATTGGAGTACGGAAGTTAGAACGCGTACTCAATTTCCAAACAATTATGATAGGCTCCAATGTTTTGATACGCAAAATACAAAGTTTATTGTACTTTTGGATGAAGTTCTTCTAATATGCTCAATAGAAACATAAGGCACTGACCTAATTTCACTAACAGAAAAAAAATTGCAATCGTGGCTAACCAAATTTCGGCTGCTATATTCTAATATAATCCTGTATATATATAACAATCAACGGAACTAAATTAGCCTTTGTATTTCTGTATTATTCTTTGTGTAAGCCAGAGAGATAGTTTTATGATTCGGAATTTTAGAAAAATGCGACCAAACCTTACTTTTATTTGACAAGTGCTTCCATACTTTCCGTTAGATAACCTGATTTATAATTTTTTAAAAAATTGTTTTAATAGATTGAGTAAAGCGTTTACTGTTTATTGAACATTAAACATCAATCACATACAGAGTTAAATTTGTTTAAGTAGATATATTTGCATATGTATACATAATAAACACTTCTGCTTCTCGCAACACAATCTAACATATAGACATTGAAACTATATAAGTTACTCATGTAATTATATACACGTTAGGTACACAAGTAATGAAAATAATTAAATAGTTCCTGATGCGGGCAATACAAAGAAACTTATTTTAATTAATTATCAGGAACATAATTTTAAATCTAATCACATTCTTTGACGAGGAAAGTATTAAATTCCTTTCAACAATACCAAAATTGTTGCATTTTTCCTTTACCCAATAGCAATTTTACTACTGGTTTCTTACAATTAGCTTTTAACTTTTAACTACTTGTTTACTTAGCCCACAAGTTCTTAAACCCCTTCCAAATCAGGTACGCTAATTCTAACAGAACGTCATTAAAATCATCAGTCACCCAGAGTTCCTTTAAGCCTTTCGTACATTCAGAAACAGACGTAAGGTAATATTTTATCAAACATACAAATTACGAGTATGTAGAGCAGCTTCAATTCATAACAAAAATAGTTGGACCCTGTTTCTTAGCTTTGTCGTTGTATTTAATAATTATCGTAAGAATGACGAGTTTTTATCATTCAAAAATGAGAGACACATCCGAGATCAAATATTTATGCATCATTATTTCTACTCTAGCTTTCTCCACATTTTACGCAACTACGCAATGCTAAAAGCTTTAGTAATTAATTTATCCTTACAATTTTAGTACAATTTAATTCAGACAGAATTAAAGTAAAATTTATTCATCATTGGTCAGTACAGTGGTCAACTGTATGTTTCATACCTTAAAAATAAAAATATACAAACATTACATGGAATATGGAACTTTTTTACTTAGATGTTTTTCCTTGTAAAGCTTTAATTTAGCAAATTATCTCAAACAAATCAACCAAAAGATAAATGTTTGTAAGCATAATGTACAGCAGGCTTATAAGGCATGCATCAAAATCGAAACCATAATGAAAGCATGTATCAAAATCATTTTTATGCTGTACAAACTGTTGTGCAAACGAGGTAAACTACAGCAAATCTTTCAAACTAATCTAATCAGTTCTTTCAGCAAATTATAACCTTCTGTTGAGATTTTTAATTTAATTACTGATTGCTATTGTATAGTTAATATTGAATGCAGCTACTGTGTACGACTGGTAGCCTTGAGGCTGTTTCCTGATTTCACAACCCTTTATTTGCGCTTTCCTGCATGCCGGGTTTGCCTGTTTATCATTACTATTGTTAACCACATTTCATCTGCTATTTGAAGAACCTACAGATCAGACTGTCCAGTAATGTAATAACATTTATTTTATTTTGCTAGCGTTAGGTAACTAATTACAAAGTTCAGCTACTGACAAAGCATAATAGCATTAGTGACGCAAGTCAAGCTACATGAAAAAATATACCTACTTGGCTGGAGGTTATGTACTTATTCCTAACAAATAGAATTCGGTTACTTTTTCGGGCTTTGTCTACTGTAAACACAATGTACTTATGGTTTTTCCCCAGAGTAATCTATAATACAGTTACTTATTCACTAAATATTTGACATGACACAATCCGGATACGTAGCCGTCGACTTGTTAACCCTGAACTTCGTTAATGTACATCATACTTGAAACATCTATATCTATTATTGAGAGTAGGTTGTTACATTTACGTATACATATTTGTGTCCCATTTGAAAATTGATATGAAGCGTGTTTGATAAATCCCACCCGAATTGCTAAAAGCTACATGACACTTCAGCAGAAATGATATGAATATACTATTTTGATGATCACTTAAGATAGCACTTATATACATAAGTCACAATGATGCAAAATGTTATAGCAAAAATTGAAAAAGCGGATGTACAGCGGCAGGTTATATAAACATTTGCAAATATAAACTAAAGTATTATTTTTCGTAGTGATCCAACTCAGATGAAGACAGCTTGAGTGGCAAGAACAGTCCTTTTTACTTGCCCCTAATCTTTCATCTTTTAAAATGCATAATAATATGCCCTATTTCACTCTTTCAAACCTACAACTAAACACTAACTCTCCTGATAGCTGATGTGTATTTTTTTCTGGAAACACGAGATCACCCCACCTTTCAAACGTCTACATCAATGACATATTTTATGACATATTAGAATATCTGATACAAAGAGTATAAATTAAAGATACAAAAGATGCAAATATTGACACAATAATCCTACACACAATACCTGTCAATTACAGATGTCTGCAAATGATGGAAGCGTTTTACAAAGGGAACATAACAGCAGCTGAACTTAATATGACGAATAAACAGCAAAGATTATTTGGTGTACTAATCTTAAAAACGCCACGTAGCAAAAGTATCTTTTGGAGGAATGAATAAAAATGAGCAATGGATGACGTAAAGATGGTATTAAACTGAATACGGTGTTGTACGTTAAAATCTATGACGCAGATATACATACCTAAATACATATCAAACATTTAATTACTCTAATTGACACACGTTTTACCAGCTAAACCCTTATGAAAGATGTTAAGTCTATTTTATATTCTAATTGTATTTTATGAATGGTGGAAAGAATACCATATACCACAAACAACCTAATATTACAGACTCACATAGTATGTATGTTTGTGACTATGAGCTCACAATAACCTAGTCAAATGCATTTGATAAGTGCAGACAATACATAAAAAAGTACCTATGAATAGAGCCACCTACAGATTTACAATACCGTTTCACACCGTTTTCCAGGAAGATATGCCGTGTAGACGGTGTCAGACTTGACAGCCATGTTCTTACCATTCATACAGTCTCCATTAATGTAAACATGGTTTGTAGCTTTGATTCCAACATGATTTGCTCCATTTGCTTTAAAATTCAAGTGACTTTGCGGTTTCTTTCCAGCTGAACATGTACCATTTGTTATGCTGGTCGTGCCAAAGTTGTTAGCAAGACCGTTGGTTCCAACATGACAAATGCCATTCCCACAAGCATGATTGTTATAATAATGGACGCACTGTGAATTACAGATGGAAGGAGATGCTTTTGCGGATGTAAGTCCAGCGGCAGCTGATGAATTACTCTGAGTGCGAATAAGAGTTTTCAGCAGATCCGGGCGTGAGGAAGGAGATCCATTCTTCTTAAGGGAGGAACAGTGCCCAAGAGAATTGAGCACGACGCAATGGCCATTACCCTTGCCACATGAGGTTGTGCCAGGGCAGTTACCATTACCTGAGGGTTGATGACCCAAGTTGATGGACATGGTTGTGGAATTTGTTGTGGTCGTGTTGGTTAAAAAGGTTCCTGTTCTTGTGAACGGGCTATGCTTTCTACGCTGGTTGCACAGTCTAAGAAATCCATTGATAAAGTTTTGGTATGCTTCAGCATGCTCTTCAAGGAATTTCGCATCAGCGAGTAGGACAAACAAAGTCAGTACGCGGAAAGGAAGGAGACAGAGGAAAAACGTGAAAACCACGGTGCCCAGCATCAACACAACTTGTTTCCTGGCTTTGTGATTCTCATTCTTGGCATTTAAAGCGGATCGGTCAGTTGTCAGTCGTTTGGCAATCATCCCATACGTGACCAGAAGAATGAAAAACGGAAGGAGAAAGAAAAGAAAAATAACTGAAATTGTGTAAGCATCTGGCCATGTTTCTCCGGCTGTAACAGAACATCTTGCTGTCCACTCCCCACACTCATTTACACCCTCTTCATAACTGATCATAAAAATCGTTGGGCTGTAATTAAAAACAAGACAAATTTTCGAGGATTAAATATACATAAATAATTATCTGAATCAAAACACAGCTTTGCTTTTGTATTTTACGTAGCAAAAGCTCTGAGTTCACAAAACAGAAAAGCTTGGGTTTATATTCTTAGCAACATATTTAGAATCGTTCCAGAACCTTTTAATTAGACACATCCGGAAGCTTCTTTGTTAGTATTATTGGTTTGGTAGAACCTACAATAAAGTTTTCTGGGTTCTTGTTTTCATAACATTTATATCTTTTATTTTTCTGCTTTATCCTTTAGAATTATCTTGTTCGGGCTTTTCAAAAACTTTTGCAGGAAGTGTTTGCCCCGACAAATAAAACTATGTTTCTTGCTGTCTTGAATACAATTTGTTAGTTTGGAAGAACACTGGTATTGTCTGCTGTCAATAAACTTCTCAAAAAAAAATATTATTGTTTCTCGTGTGAGTATAAAAGTGAGAGAAATATCAAAATATAGAGCACATAAATAATATGTCATCAACATACTCAAATTGTTTATATTTTCATATGGAACGATACGTAGAGTCTGTTAGATATTTTGTGAAATATGTATTCACGTGCAAGGTAAAACGGTTGTTTGCTACAACCCTTGCAAAACAGTTTAATCGACAGTCGGGAAATTTGCCAAAATGCATGTACCGAACTTACAACTTATATGGAAAGATCTAAACAAATTTGCGTTCGGTGGAACAGTTTCCCGTCTTTCTTCTATTTGAAGGCAAAATACAACTGCCGCATAAAGTTAATTTACCAAAAGGGAATTGGTAGAAATACCAAACTAATGTTATATTTCATATACCACTTTTTTGTTTAAAATGAAATAATAGGAGGGACTTCCTGCTTATCTTCGTAATACAATAGGTCCAAATAAATGCACTGCCTACTAAACTATACATTAAGTAGAGTATGCAGCCCTTCCTTTTCACACGAACAAAGTTCGGACGAAAACGGACAATTGCACGATGTTGGTGGAATTTGATTACTGCAGCGAAAACTATGGATTTCTAGCATTCAATTTAAATGAGTTCACTCTTTTGGTATGCAGCTTTCACGGGAAAAAGTTCATTGAAAAATATATTGATACGCTAAATATTGCATTTTAGTAACTATGGACACA
>JAHZNG010002745.1:0-11711 GCA_027744375.1 Orchesellides sinensis
CGTTGCATCAGATGGAGTGGGCGGAACCATAAGGCATTTAAAGTACATAGCTGCAAAGGTTCAATTGCTCACGTTACAAGAATCTAAAACATTTCAATGGATTTCTTGGAAATTGTGCCTTTGGAATAAACGTCGAGTAGTTATAAGGACAATTAATTTAAGGATTGCAATTACGAAGTCCTTTGTAAAGTTTTTGGAGAACTTGATTGTTTTAAATTGAAGTCAGTTTGTAGCTAGGCGAAAAAAATCAATTCCTAAATTAAGAGTCCATTCTGTGTATACTACGCTGGTAATAATTTCTAAAAAACATTAAATTTTTAAAAAAGTAACTGTAGAAAAAATTCACAATTCTGTTTAAAACCCCAGCTTATTCTGGGGAACCTGAGCATTAACTTTGCTCATTTAAGAATTTTTCATCACATCAAAAGTCATCAGGTACTATTAGGCCAATTTATCTTCTTAGCTCAACAGATTAAAATTCCAGTAATATCCAGTTTCATTGCTGGATATTACTGATTTCTTTCAAGAATTTTTTCTGTTGTAACTTAACTTTACAAATGAGCTACTAACGTTTCAGAACAAGGGATTTTGATTACGGTAACGGAACCTTGCGGATGACATAAGCTTCCATGCTTGAAACGATACATGGGAATTCCTACTTTTACTTTTTGAGTCAATCCTTTTTTAGTTATTTACCGATGGTGCAATTAGAGTGGTATATAGTGTGTAGCAGAACACATTTGCAAACTCGCTATTCCCCCACTTCAAATAAGACGAAGACGTAATATATGGCTACGTCATTACGAATATGTTTTGACATTAAGTAAGTACCCGGCTCACCTACGCACTTTAATTTTTAGGGTTCTGCATAATTTGATCCTGCGTGTATACCGTGAAATGGAATTTCCAAATTTAAACCCTTCTTTACTTTCATATCAAGTGATGGGAAGCTTCTAGCGAAACAAAGCACCTACATGAAAATTTAGAGGTTTGCAAAGAAAAAGAAAGTCAGTAAAATATTCAAAACGTGTATATGACAACCATATGAAACGTGCAGTGTAACGATGTGTTGCAATATACAACCACGACGAGAGACCCAAAAAACAACTTGAAATATTTGAATGAAGCGAGCAGAGAGAGACAGAGAGAAAACACGTTTACGTTTGATATGTAAAGTGCGACCGGAGAGTAATATGAAAAGAAGGTGTAATTTTCAAGAAGGAAATGGAGATTTTTCAAAGCCGAAAAAAGAGAAAAAAGGCATTCATGGCCACACATGCAGATTCTATTTGACATTTGTAAAAGCTCACATGTTTTTATGTGGGAATATCAATATATTTTAAAAACCCTAAGTCATCTATACCTCCGCTCCAGTTCCAATATATAGTTTTACCCAAATAGCTTTTCATGAATATTATAATGGTCTTTAAACGGGTAATCTAAAAATCACATAACTCTTTGAGTTTAAGTTTTGGGTGGTTATACATTGATCATCAGGAGGACTGTTATGGGTATGACAGACAGACAAACAAATATACCAAGCAAATAAATGTCAGCTCCGCCCCATACCTGATTCCTTTAGGGTTCAATGAAATATGCTTTGCCAAAACTACCTTCTCATTTTACATGGACGGCAGGGTATGCCAGGTATGAACTAAACATGTTACTTTACATAATTTTAATTCTTCCCTGACAAATGATGATGATATTAAGAGGAGAACATGAGAAGGAAAACATTCACTCAGTGTCAGTTTTTTAGTGAAGAACAGTAAGAGAATCTCTGTATAAACGACAAGTAACAAAAAATGAAACAGATGTTGCTCCAGAGATACAATAATATTTTGGTGGAGGAGCACACATAACATGAATTTGGATCATATGCATTATTATTAAGATTTCAGCCACAAAAGGTAAAGTCATTTCGACCTACGGCCGACAACAGACTATTTATGTTACACATGGTAAAATATTAGAAGACGCGCGTTGTGAATATGATACTGCATTTTTTTGACTGCTTTTATATATGAGCCTCTGGCTAAAACAGGTGCAGACTTAATAGTCATACCAGGAAAAAAACGAACTTTCTTCCTTTCTGGATGACAGGGTAAGACACACTTTACTCGCCTTGTTTCCAAGTTCGGGAATATGACCATTTTCTAGTCTTCCTCAACTAGCCTGATGCAGAGCTGAAAGATGTGCATGAGCTTCATGAGATGAGTGGCATTTGAAACAGGAACAAAACTAATGTTATCACATACACAAAAAGCGTATTAGGTATGGGAACTTAGCATTAACAACTCAGATATGAAAATTGACTGACAAAACGGACCTCGGATAATATCCAAAAGGGCGAGTTGTTTCTTACGAGACATTAATTTTATACAATACAATGATGTAATATGCTATTAAGTTTCAAAAGCAAAAGTGGTCGTATGAAAGAGTTACATGTAAATGAATTTTTATAAAAACATCAGTATAATTTAAACCATCGAAAGTAACTATATATAAATTTCTTGTTGGTGTCGTTTTCTTCAACCAAAATTTTTGTGTCTTTTGGGATTTATGATTTAGATCTAAAACTGCATTCATTTATATTCATAAGGTTTTTTTCCGTTCCCTTTGCTGTAAATTAACTATTCTCAAGGTTTTTCTTGAGTAGCTTGGTTGTATGCTTGGTGCTGGTGTAAAACCCTGTGGAGTATGAATTAAGCATTAATTTTATTTCCTCTAGCTTGGTTCCCTCCCGTGAGTAATTAAATTTATGTTTTCAACAAGGAAAAACCTCAAAACACGACAAGCTGTAAAATGTGAGATCAGTTTGAATAATTGGAATGTTGTATGCTGGTTAGGATGTACAATGATGAGAGGGAACTTGGTGGGGGACATTATTGGTGTACGCGCGATATGATGGTATTGAGTGGATTAATTCACACACGCATTATTACCCAAATAATATAAAGAGGGCTATTACTTTTGTGTGTGTATAAATAGGTATTATGAGCGGTTCTGAAAATGAAGTTTTTGCGAAGCATCATACTTACATTTTGCTAAGGCTCCTACGTTACAAAGGGTTAAGTATTCCTTTGCATCCCTTTTCCGCCCACATTAAGAGTTAGATTTTTTACATTTTAGCCTCTAATGAAAGCTAACAAAACGGAGAGGGGTCGAATACACTTTAATTTTCGGAAATTATGCATTTTCATTATTAAAATCATCTTTATATTTCTCCAATATTACGTAGCTTTTTGTTCACCTCTCCTATGCAATTTTTAATAGGATTAACGTTTGGTAGACAAACCATTCCTAAGCACACGGATGATATCTACACTCAGTGGTCTGTACTTGGTAAATGCAATTAAAGTTAAGTAGAAGGAAGTGTTAGTATTCTATCTGTCAGATTTTTTACTAAATCGTGAAATTTTGGGCAAGAAAAATTGCTTTTATAAAGAACTTATAAATTGTAAATTATAAATTGACATGCTGAAAAGCAAAACGCTTAATTTTTAATGACGAGATACAGAATGGTAACCAAAAATAAAGAGACGCAACTACGTTTTATATGCACATTTAAAAAGCAAATTAAATAGTTACCATTTTAAAAGAATTTGAAGTGCATAACCACATTAAAGTTTTACTCGCATTGTTTTAATGAATATACGGGCATTTTTTATGAACTAGTATATTATATAATGCTGTAGTAGTTTGCTCATATAATGTGTGTGCTCCCTCCAAACGATGAATGATGCTGAAGGGAATATGATTTATAAGATCACAAAATGTCTGAATTGATAATAGCATTAAAACGCTGTCATAACTATGAACGTGGAACCACACACACCAGAATCTGCTGCAAATTCCAAAAGCCTCTTGTTATTTCATAGCAAAGGCAGTACCAGCATGTAGGCAGTGAGCACATAAGTTGATAAACTGGTAAACTATTCATTGCTGAAATATATATATTATCCTATCATCACTTGCAAACTTCCTTTTTAAATTCTAGCTTTAAAGACCCCTAACGGGTCTACACAGTTCTCTGCAAGAGTCTCGCATTAGTTGAGATGGGATGTGATATGTTATATGTGTCATCATAGAAAATGAGGTGATCTGATGACAAGCGATGAACAATGAAGAACATTGTAACGCATATATGCAGAGAACTGAGGTTTTGGCCACATTGCTTTTTATACATTATTTTTGGCTTGCACTTCAGCTCCCTGCCCGTGTGTGGCAGTACACTTTTCATTCTTCTCCTCTTAATTTAGAGAGTATCCATTAAAACTTAATTAATTCATTATCTAGGGAAAATTAGGCGAATTTTACGTTACGTCCTGGTCTACCCCTCTTGCAGTTGAGGTGTTAATGGTATAAAATGATGTGAGCGTATTTGCATAACAGTATTCGATTTATGTTTGTGTGTATGAAATCAAGTAATGCACATTCAGTCTTAGCCGCAGGTAGTAAAAATAGTAGTTAAAATGAAGAACAAATGAATTTTAGTAGAGGAAGTTTATTACGAGAGCAACAAAATAAGTAGCCAAATGCTAAAAACAACGTTGATGATTTATGCGTACACGTGCCACAGATACCTTCCTGATTTTCTTTACTTTAAACAACTTATTTAAAAAATATGCAGAACTGGAAGCTTAGATGAACGAGAAAACTTTAACAGTTAATATTATTACATATTAAAAATGGTATGAATGAATTCATCATTTAAGTCTTAAAATAAACGATTAGGTAAAATCTAGTAAGTTTACAATGAATATTAAGTAGGATTTCTTAGAAAAACTTATGCATGTAATAATACCAACTACCATTTGTCAGAAATTTGAGAATGTGGTGTTTATACTGAAAGCTAAACCATTTATAGGATTTGAAGAGGTTATACTTTAAGTTTGCCTATTGTAGATTTGCATGAGAACACCTGCAATCCTGTATTTCCATGGAAACAACTTTGAAAGATAACATGGAAACTTATGTTAGGTGTACTTAGGTTTAGGTGAGTTTGTTGAAACTTGCCCCAGTAAGTGCTTAAAGCAACTACAGAACAGAGTGTAGAATTTAGGACCCAACAAAACATTACATAATAAGCCTTTTAAGCTAGCATTTCTGTAGAACTGCGTCATAAATTTCGTTTCCTGGGATTTTCTTATCCTGCTTCATATATTTATAAATGAACATACATTAATAGTCATCCTCGTTAATTAAATTGCCATACGCCTAATTTATTGTAATGCCTGCACACATTAGAAATACAGAACGGCTTATATATAATGATCCACCCCACACTACGATTGTCTTGAATCCTATGACGTAAGTTTTATGATTCATTTCGTTACTGCAAACTAGCTTCGTTAGGAAACCAATTGTTTTTAAATCCCAACTTTACACAATTTTGATACATAATAAAACTTTCAATTCCCAATTATATTATGATTTTCCTGAGTGTTGTCTCTATTTTTTAATTACAGGTTGTCGCAACAAAAGGTCAATTTTAAAACAGATACACACAAACACTTACATCCGAATCGGCAATCAACTGCTTCTGAATTAAACTGACCGTTCCAACAAAGGATTATGGTAACCTTGCAAAAATGAAAACTGAAGGAGGAAAGTTACGGGGGAATGTGAACCCATTTTTGATACGGAGAATCTGAGACAAGAACACAGAACTACCTTGCACGAAGCACCATAATATATTTAAATGTACTACTGCAACTTACTTTTTATTACTTACGATGGGGCACTCCACCAACAGGATGATGAATATCCGATAAAAAAGGTGAAAGCGGAGAACTAGCTTGCCAACCTCTTACCAATACAAACTCTTCCGTTTTAAAAAGATATACATATTATTATATGTTCTTTACATATAACTACTCAACACAAAATTCACTTGTTTTGTTCAGTACTTTAAACGATTTTCATTAAATAATTTTTTCTTCATCTATTTCCCTTTCAGGATGATGATCTCTGCTCTAAGAATGAAGAAAAAGACTGACAAAGTTGTAACAGCCGTCCATCCACCGCTCCAATGTTTTGCCGACTAAAATGTGACTATGAGGAAAAGGAGCTCTCTCTCTCTCTCACTTGCATTGATTCTCTCGCAGCTGCTGCTCCCAGCAACTGATGATAATAAAAAGGCTTGTGTATTTGACTGGTGTACTGCTACCTTATAAACCATCACCGTTCCTTCTTTGCTCAAAACACATAGACACCACGACAGGTCTCTCGTGTGATTCTTATGTGTATACTATTATGACTCAGAAAGAAACTAGACAAATTTTCTCACTGGCTCTCTGGAGTCATCACACTGCAGAAGAGTTGCTCTGGCACACGCAAAAATAAGTCAAGTTTGCTTGCCTTCTCCCAACTTCCGTCTCCTTTTTGCTCTTGTGTTCTCTCTCAAACACAAGCAAAAACCTTGGTTTTTGTGATGATGGTGGTGCATTGGCTCACTTGGATATAATACGTTTACTCAAAACTAAAAAAGCTTGGTTGCTCACTCAGTAGCTCCTCCAGCCACCACACACACATAAAACCAGCAAAAAATATAGTTTAGATTTCTTGGGTAATATTCTGGATGCATTTTACCATTTTCGTCGTCTACTGACACATTTACATGCTCTTTTAGTCCTAGTGGTGGTCGTTGATGGGAGAATTTTCTCTTTGCTACAGCTACTGCAGTCTTTATGTACATAATACGTGTTTAGCTTGTGGACGAGAGCAAACTGGTATGAAGGAGAAAAGGCAACGCTGGTTTGCAATCAATGCTTATGTCACTTTTCCAGTTGCCCTTTTCCAACATTCAAACCCATTTTTGTACAAAATGCAAGTTGCTTACATGGGAAAAGCTGAGGATTGGAGAGAGTGGTTAAGAATGCTTGAGTTTTACAAGTCCAGTCCTTTTCCTCCTATGTAATTGCATATGGAAATGAGAGAGGAGTCTGAGAGTTGACTGTGAAAGACATTCTTCTGTTTGTTCTATTGCAGTACACGACATAGTCTACATATTATGCATCAAATACAAGCTGTTAATACATCAAAGATAAAAAAACTTTTTTTTGCTTATAGCTCGTTCAAAATTCAAGAATAACAAGTGATTTCACAATTCTACATATTACTCTGTATGAGAATCTGTTTTGTTTGGTTGTGTTGCATGGAAAAGGAGAGTTTGTAAATGTGTTTTGAAAGGGAGAGAGAAAGGGGAATGGTAAAAGCTAAATTTTCCTTGCCCAATTTGTCCTTCTAAAGTAAAACCCAAGTTATCAGTTGTTGGTCCGCATTTCCTTGTTGAAAATAGGAAAACACGTAGAAATTAGTCTGACTCCAAAATGAACAATTAGTATCCCTTTAGAAACCCTTATAGTCACGGTATAGGATTGGTGGTGGTGTTGAAAAGGGCCTCTTAAGTTTTTGGAGTACAAAAGAATAGAAGAAAAAAGTAACAAGGCACAAAATAGGAAGGCTGAGAAAGAGAAACTCTCTTTCTCTCTCTCTGTTCGCCTGTGTACGTTTTCTTTCTACTAATTTGCTTCTCAGGCTTTTGGCTCAACACGCTGCTGCACCATATACCAAGACTCACTTTTGTGCGCGACGACGAGTAATGTTCTGATAACCATTCTTCCTTATATGGTGTTGAATGCAGTAGTAAATGGCAAAGAAGCAGAAAGAATTTTTCTTATTCCGTGGAGGAATGGATGGTGGTATGTATGTTTTTTGGACTGTGCCATTTGAGACGAGGCAGATGATGATGATAATGACTCTGGCTTTTCTAGTAATAAACAAAGGAAAATGCTCTACTAGAAAGGAGTATTACACAGCGGCTATTATCAAACGCGTGTGTGTGCAACCATGCTACCACTAAATACTAATATTTCTGATGAGACATGTCTACAACTCTGTAATTCATCTGATGTCGCGTATCCCTACAATGGCGTAGTAGTAAAATGCCCTTATAACCTAATAGGAACAAAGAGAAATGCTTCTCGCAGTTGTTCAAAATTTAACAGGATTAAAAGCAACGGAGTGAATGAGTGGGAGAGATGATAGTTTGTGATGGTTGTGGATATGCATAGAGTATATAGATTTGAATTCAAGCACATATTATTACAAATGAGTGTATTATTGGTAATTATGCTGATTTGCCAGTGATGACAATGTGTTACATTGATACTCTTGAAAACGCTTTGGAGATCTCCTGTGTTTCAATACTATTTGTAGTGGCTGGCTGGTATGAAAATGGTTGTTAGGTAAATGCATAGAAATACAAGCTCTTCAAGATTGAAAACATTACACGTAACTCTCTCATCTGAAAACATGTATCTTCTCGATGAGAAGTTAGGTTTTAAAAGGGGAGGAAATGCTTGTTGATTTTATTTTACAAGTTGGTAACAATCAAAGTTATTCCTTTTTAAAGTTTGAGTTACTTTTTATTCGTTTACACTTGCAAACTTCTCTTTGGATAGAGTGGGTGCATGAGGCCGGGTGGGGATGTGTGGGTACAGGGTGAGAGCGGTAGAGACTTTTTGGAGTGGAAAGTACAAGATTTTCCAAGAATTCTTGCTTACCTCTTTTATCCTTAATGTCAGTTATGGCTTGTTGTTGTAGATCAAGTTAAACAAATCACCTATCCTGCCTTTCAGCTCTTGTCTGTGTGCCTTGCTCCAAAGTTTTGTTTGAGTTTAATGTTACACTTCTTTGGTATAGCAAATTATTNTGACGTGGTAACTGCACAATAAAGCCAAAGTTGTTGTATTTACCTGGTGACTAGGCAGTAATGTACAGAATGGTCAGATTAAGATGTGAACTTTGCGCTAACTTAGAAAATGGTCTGATTAAAATGGGAACTTTAGTAAGGTCACATTTTGTCAGTATGTTTATTGGTCTTCTTACAGAATCTAGTTTCAAATTTGTTTGTACTTCAAGCACTCATCGAACCTTTGCATCTTTTTCATAACTGTGTTTGAATGCTTTTGTATTTGAGCTTGTCAGCTAGGTTTTCACCATGTGAAGATTTTAAAAACATGACGATATATTTTTCAAATGAAAAAAAATAACTGCATTAAATTAACTGATAAACAAATTGTAGGAACTCTATAAAAATTCAAGATTCTCCCCTACGTCAAAATTACTCATAAATTTTTTTGGCTTATTCTGTCCACGCTCACGAATAAACTTCCATACTCGCCTTCTCATGATTAGAGTACAAACGTTATAAACAAAGTATCACTCGACGGTTTTTAAACGCTACTCAAGGCATTTTTGGACTAGGTAATAAACTGACCTAATCAACTTTTTCTGCTGACCAAAACATGCTTATATTTATTCAAAAGTAAGTTTAGGAAAAAGAACACTTAAAAAGTTATCGTGACCTCATGACTCATGCAGGTAAAATTATTAATGTTAAAGTATGTATCTTGATATTAATGGTTTGTATTGGAAATGCTCGAGGATGTATAACAAATAATAGGAATTCCCTGTTTACATGTACCTATCACAGAGCAGTAACGCATTATAGTTAAAGCCATGTATGATTATTTGAAAATGATCGACATAACATGTTCTTTGTAAGCACTGCATAAAAGCTCAAAAATCAAAAGATACATCAAGCACACAAATATTTTTGCAAGCTCTTTTTGGATCTATAAAGATTTTCAATTTTCGCTCGGCGGTTTTGAGAAAAACATGATGTAATAAATGAAACAAAACCATAAGTAAAAGTGTTTTGATTATATAAGTATGAGTGCTCAAAAGTAAACAAAACGTTTGCAGATTATCTTACAAAAGAGGTTGTGGAATAATAACAATAATAAATAAATAAATCTAAGAATTTTACTCATGAAAGTCACATTTAATCTCGTGAATTATTTCTCATTTCACAGTTTAATACCATTTTGAAGATCAAAAAATAAATTTTCAATCGTATTTTTTCACATTGATAATTTTTAACATGACAAAAAATCATGACTTGCTTAAAATAGTTTTATTAAGTGTTCTCTAAAACTGGGTTGTTTTATTATCTAATCACTTCTAACCTTCAATTTTCTTCTTTACAGTCGCTTATGATGGAAAACAAGTGCTATAAGCCTGTCATATGATAGCAGACAGATTGAATATAGAGTGATCTGTATGATTAGTAGATTAGTCTGACTAACATTCATCATCCCTAGCATGGATTTCATGTAGTTTCTCCGATTTCGGCAAAGCATGTGCCTATTTGCTTTAAAATGAATACCGTGTACTTCTATTTATTTCCATAGTTTCCTGGAACATCATGCATAATAAAAAGCGTTTGGTTTGTAAGTTTATAGCAAGTAGAGAAGTATAGCCCCACATGGAATTGTCTGTTTGATCCTCTTTTGTCTTTCTCTACTGTGCCATGCTGCAACAGACTATATTACAATATCTCAAACAATGCAGACCTGCAGTAAGCTTTGGATCAATACATGGCCCCACTGGGGAATCCTGTTTCCAAGCTTTACAATTTGCATGAGCCGTGTACTCATACTACCTTACTCCATGTGTTTTTCATTTCAAACTGGTTTCCTATTGAACTACTATGAGAATTATAAGGGGTGATGGGATTTTGCCTTGATTGCATTTATCAACACATTACATTAAGTCGTTAATTATAAAGTTACCCCTTGAACACTTCAGAGAAAGCTTGCAATTTTTAAGATTCTGTTTCCTAGTTAATTATACATATAAATAGCTTGGTAAATTACGTCAGTGCTATGATTTCCCCATTCCCAGAAAACCTTTCAGTTTTGTAGACATGCTTGAATATTGTAATGTGTGAATGTCGCATGTCGTGGTGAGCTGCTTCCTGTAACATATTTCTATCATTTCTGAGATTTTTACATCAAAGTGTCCTATTTTTGTCATGAATGTAATATGTGCAAATATTAAGGTGAAATTGTAAAAACTTGTACACTGTCGATTTATTTGTTTTCGTTTATGGTAACGGAAAACAAAACCATGACTTAACGAATGTTGAATAGTAGCAAGTGTTTTGATGTTCAGGAAAGAAATTATTCCGGTTCGGTCCACATTTCACTGCACATGATATCAACCTGACTATACAATGGCATTGCATATTAGTATATTACATGGCCCTTAAGTAAGTCATTGTAATGTTGAAACCTATTTGAGATGTAAATGCCAGCCTCGCAATTTTAATAAAAAATAATTGATCTTTTGCAATGGCTTGATGTTTTTGGGATGCCTATATATCCTATTCAATACGCTTGTAAAAAGACTAAACACGGCTGTTTTACTGAATATTAACACAATTTTATTGGTGGTGTGATGTTAATACGATCCTTGTAGAAAAGGCAAGGCTTTGATCATCTTTCACCTGATCAATATTATGGGATAAAACATTCTGCAAAGATCTCCCCCATCTGTATAATAATTACGTGACTGTATACACTATTGAGTCATTCAGGTAATGCCGTATAATGAATTTTCATATTGACCGATCAGCCTGCGCTATTATCTAGACGATAATGGCTAGCTAGGTAAACATGAGGCTTTCACCATTTATAATGAAGGCATATCTGTAACCCTCATCCACTTCAGACTTTATCGCTGAGCCGGAAATTCATTCATCGACTCACTCACTCCTGCTACAATCCGGGAATTATATGCGTAAATACAGGATGTCTTCAGATAAGGCTCGGGCAAGGTTTTTTTCGAGTTTATTCTGG
>JAHZNG010002746.1:0-11442 GCA_027744375.1 Orchesellides sinensis
TTTGATAAATACAATTTCCTTAAGCTTCCTCACTATTCCTCAAATGCGAAAAGATTCAGATTTAGAATCAATGTGTTTCAACCGGAGATAAACGTCAGTTCCAATTCCTTGGAGGGACTGGACAGACAAGCCACCACCAAGATATTCTGCATACGCACGAGAGGTTGGGAGTCCAAAACCGTAACCATGCATGGGACCAGTTGTTGTGCTGTTGGCACATGCCATCATATTACTAAAGAGATGATTGTCCATTCCCATTTCCGTGGAGTCGTCTGCTGTACTAAAGTTGTATTGCATGATTTTGGTCATGAGGTGATGATTAATACCTCCTCCACGGTCTGAGATTCTGTGGAATAATAAAAACCAAAGTTATATTTACAGGATGCATTTATGCGTATCTGATGCGCAGCTTTACGACGCACTAATTTAAAGGACAAATGTTAAGTTAAGATATATTTCTTCATCTGTAGTACTTACCTAACAATAAAGTCAATATCGTTATTGGCAATTGTAATCTGAATTGGTGGCAGTGCATTCTCACATGAATCAGCATGTGTCTCAAGTGTAGCACGGACGGCATTTTTTAGCAGTTCTGGTAAAATATAGTCCAATGGTAGCTGAATGTATGGAAAGGTAGCGTTGATATGTCCAGATAGTTTTATTCGGGGTGCTTTTCCGTACTTGTCTTGTGCAATGCGAGTCACAAAATCAGCCCACTTTTCGATGATATCCTTCAGTCTCATCGTAAGATTAACGATGCCAACGTGATTGGGCTAAATACAAATATTTTTCATTGTATTAAACTATTGACAATAATTATAATGTAAAAAAATTAAGTAGATTTTATTATAAAAGCTTACCTTGTTCTCACTCAAAGCTAAGTGATGTGTAGCCAGCATACGAATTCCTAACCGAGACGTAAGAGTTCTGTCAAGGAACTGACGGGCTAGGTCCTCCTGCTATGAAAAACCCAATTATTCATGAAATAACAGATGCCGTTACGTTTTCAAAATGCAAAATGTTTTATAAGTTGGAATGGCAGTAGATTTGCATACGTACCTTGACATGCTTGCGGCAGGCTTTAAATCCCTCGGCGAGTTGAGTGACAACGTATTTAAAGTCATCCAGAAGATTTTCAATAAGTAGGCTAAACTCGGCTTCATCCTTCATATCCTGGATTGGCGGAAAGTCATTAAGAATGTGGAAGGCTCGAATGTACGCCTCATGCTAAAATATAAAGTAGGTAAATTCAGTTGAAATTTTATTGTAAATGTGAATTGCATTTCAATTAACAGTAATCCTCGGGTCTGTTTTGAAATTACGTTCAAAAATTTATTTATAAACATTCATGAAAGTTTGTGAAGCATGACAACTACAACATCAAGAAGGAATCTTGTTCGTGTGAATTAAACTTTGTTCCTTTTGGAGAACAAGTAACTTGCTATGTACAAAGCTTGACCTTGGAAAATCATGTATTTCTTGCCTATATATTGAATGCTGAAGCATAGCATCATATGCACTAAATTTGGTACCTTTAGTACATATATACATGCATTGCAATCATCTTCCCGAGTATTCTAAGCGCTCAGGGTCATAATCGAAAAAAGCTAATAAAATTGTAGCCGGTTTTTCAACTGTCTTGTCTTCTATTTCAAGTTTTGGTCTGGGCAAGACAAAGCACGGCTTGGACAAAACTCTCTGGACTAACTACATTGACATCTTCCATTTCCAAGATTCGCATTTCAATAAACGTTGAAACGTATTAAATTCAGTAAGTATTAAAATAAAAGATTTGCGTACCACAGACAAAACAGCAACAAAATAAAAGAAAATTTATTAATCAACTTGTTTTAGAAAATCACAGAATGGAACTCGTTATAAAGAAATGGAAATCTTACGATAATATGGCTACTATCGTTGCTCCGACCAGTGTACATGATAGTTGCCGGGGTGAGTCGAACGGACGGCTAAAATATACGTAATAAAATTAGTTGTCATAAAGTTATTTGCATTGCCACAATATTCATTACAACAACAAGAATTTATACTTCATACTTAAGGTTCTTGGTTCTCCTGTATTTTAAATATGACGGATAATTTATTTACAGTGGTAGAAATATCCCATTAAAAACTGACCTTACCAACATTTAAATATGAACAAAAAAGATGCATTTAATTGACGTTCTTGTTATTGCTTCTCCTCATAACCCAAACATGAACCTTCTAGATTTTATATCATAAATGCATTTCTTATTTATAACTATCACAAACAAGTTATGTTCCGGTTCCATGTCCTATCATTTTATTCCAACCTATTATTTCCAAAGGTAGGTAATTACTATTCACCGAGTGCAGTGCACTAAGTTTTTCTTAAAAAAACACTGGACAGCTTCAAGGTAACGAAGTAAAGCAGCCAGGGTGCAAGCATGTAATTAACGCATGGAAACAAAAAAGGTGACCTCAAATATTCAGGTATGTGTATGCATATCAATAAATATGGATGCAAATTACACTGGAAGAGCTAGGTGAAGATGATGGGTAGTACTTTTTTGTGGTCATCATTGCATTTGCAAATATATAGATATAAGAATGAATATTACCATATTACGCGTTTTAATATATAATGGACAAGACTATATAAGAAATGTATAGACATAGTACATGATGAACAATTAATTGCCTCCGGCAAAAAAAGTTTGTCTGGCTGGTGGCCACGTGAACTTGTCTTGGCTCAGGGTCGTTCTAACTCCTTTTGGTCTGCAGGTAGTTTCTTAGTGCATTCTATGCTTCCTTTCTTTTTTAACAATTGGCTGAAATACCTATGGAAGTTGTTATACCAAGCGTGAAGGTAGAAAACTGGATTTAACCGGCCAAAACTCTATCTGAGAAACTACTGGAATGCTTACAAAGTCTGTACAACGTGATTCAATGTATAAGATTACTAATGATGAACTTGCACTAGCAATAAATATAACAAATTAATGCTTTTATTTTAATTGTAGCAAATGCCGCTAGTTTAAATTGAACAGCAATAATAAAAATTACGATGTTTGCATTACAGTTGATAGTAATACTGCCAAATTAGGATTTTCAGTAATATAATGGCTTGAAAACATAATAACAATAAATTACCGGTTGGAATACAAACAAGCACTGTAGTTAACATTAATTATCACCTGGAACGTCAATGTTCTAACTAAATCATGGATGCATGCGTAGCTCATATTTAACAGTTAGTGAGTTTTCCTAATTCCCTCATGGATAATAATAAAACACTCCGTGTAACATGTGTTAAGATAAAAGGGTAATCGGTGGAAATCATGGCGTTGCATTCCAATGTGCGTGCAGATAATTGAACTACAGGTTCATGCAGTATTCATGGGTTTATGGACAAATTATTGGGTGGATTGTGTTGCACATTACCCATAATAGAAAATCTGTATTATTTTTGCATTTTCGTAGTTTTCTTACTTCCAAACTAATTCATCCTTTATTTTGTCTAACTGCTTGTCCATTTGTAAACGCTAGACTATGATATTATCCCGCTTAATGAAGCTCAAGGATCTGGATATTTAAAACCATACACATTACTACAAGTTCGTATTGACTACAAGGCAAGGTAACAACAGGTAGAAATCAAACAGAATTTTTGTGCATCACAACATACATTGTATTTTTTACATTGTATAAAGATGGTAAAAAATGTTTATTGAAGACACAGCCATAACATTATTAGAAGATAATGAGATTATGCTACAAAGTTGTAAAGCTCATTGCTACCCCCACTCGTTTAAATATATTTTCATGTAATGCACTAATGCACCAAACAAGCCCAACAAGCATTTGATCATCACGAGCTGTTCACGTGAACAAACTTCAGCCGTTTGAACTCACATCTGTGTATGTAAGTGCAGTCTGCAAGCAACATTGTATAGAAAGTAGGCTATGCGAGGGGACTGAACTGCGAGCTTGCGCTTGTCGGCTCTCTTCCGTCCGTAGCTTCAGACGCCAAGCTATTATGATTTAATAATAAAAAATGCACGTATTTGTAAATAATTTTCTCACGAATCCTTTTGAACATTCGATAATATTACATATTATGCGTTTTTTAAATTGAATGCCAGCATGAATTAATGCCTTAAGACGTCAATCAGCCGTTTGAACTCACATCTGTGTATGTAAGTGCAGTCTGCAAGCAACATTGTATAGAAAGTAGGCTATGCGAGGGGACTGAACTGCGAGCTTGCGCTTGTCGGCTCTCTTCCGTAGCTTCAGACGCCAAGTTATTATGATTCAATAATAAAAAATGCACGTATTTGTAAACAATTTTCTCACTAATCCTTTTGAACATTCGATAATATTACATATTATGCGTTTTTTAAATTGAATGCCAGCATGAATTAATGCCTTAAGACGTCACAGTAACTCTCATGGAACCATTTTGTACTATAGAAATGCTCATATTTTAGGTTTGGAATTGGAAGGTTAAATATCAACGTTAAACCTAGAAGGAAATCGGTTCTTTCACAATTTCTTACCTTAGCTGCTGCAGCATCGATAGCACTTTGATTATAGTAGGAAACGACAGTCTGGTTCCGTTCTCTAGTACTGGAATCATTTTGAAAGTCCAATCGAGTGGGGTTAGATGAGTAGTTGACAATGCCACCAAGAAGTCGACTTGGGCTCAGATTAGCACACCTGAGCACTTTGGCTGATGACAAGCACGCGAGCGACATTTTTTACGAAGTAGGAACAAAAGTGCAGTTCCAAATGTTTCTTTGTAACTAAACAGCGAATACAGATCCTTGATGAAGGGACGGCAATTAGACTATTCACAAGTATATTATTTCACTAACAATGGAATGTTATGGGGATCTCCAGGTTAAGTATTTGAAGATGGCAAAATTCAAAATAAATTTCTTCTAGGTTTCAAAGCTTAGTTTTCCGTAAAGGGTTTATAAAATTGAAAATAATACTTCATCATGGTATACACTTTGGAAAGTGTATTTCGCGAACTTCCAGGCTTGGCAATGCTAGTCGACTTCTACAGCCAAACTGACTCGTTTCTCGGCTTCACTCCAAAACTTAGCTTCCTTCGACAATGCTGAGTGGTGGATGATGATTTTATGTGCATATTAGTAGTGCCTAATTTAAAAAGTGTAATATGCAAGCCAGCATCCCTACAACTACCTTCGTCTTGCCTTAAAATCAACTTTATACGTAAGCAAACGTAAGCATACCGTTCTCTACATAAAATACTACTACCCTTGCTTGCGCAAACCAAATGAACATGACGATGACGATGAGATCAAGAAGGCAACGGATAAGATAGGTGGTCTATAAGTATCCATATATAGCTAATACTATACACCTGGTTTGCTGCAGCGTTCATTCTTTGTTTCTTGGTGCAACTTAACACTTCCCCAGAGCATGATCGTGAAGCGTCATTCATAGTAAGTACATAGGTACAAATCATCTTATACCTGTCTGGTGCACCTTCGAAACAAAAGAACAAGATTTTTTACGCGTGGAAAATGAAATACATACTCACTGGGCAATTGCCACATTTACTCAGCGTTTAGGCGTGTATTATTCTGGTGCGCCGTAGTTGGCGTCAAGGTCGGCTATAACGCAGACGTTACACAGCGCTGAGTATATGTTGATAGTGTAAAGCCAGTACATCAAGACGTTAATATGAAGGATTACATGTGCACTATGCAGTTACAACAATATAAACAAGATTAGCAGACGGCAATATATATAGGAAAGAAATGATTAATCTGGTAAGTGGGGTAAGACAGAGTTCCGTCAGGTGTATCATACAATAATCCTCAGAGTTTTAATGTATGTTCTTCAACTACACATATATTAAAAATGTAAGTGGAATACAATGCGTTTTAATAATGCAAAGAAGTTTTGCTTAACGATTTCAACTGGACTATATGCGTAAGACCTTACACCATGAGTACCTTATAGGTACACATTTTTAAAGGAGGATATTCTATTATAATATACATACTAATACCAATCATCAAAGATCAAGTAAAGCGATTGTTTAATCCCTTTTATACCGTTTGCATTACATGTCTGGCCGTGCAACGTAATATAAGCTGGTATCAAAACTTAATTAAATCTTCTGTATCATCAAAACTTTTTTATGTTTATATATGAATGCTAGAAATATGTATCGTAGGATATGCATATAGCAATAATACTTACCTGTACATAATTTAAATACTTCTTTTTAATCTCACAGGTGAGACGTGGGCGAGATAATACAAAAGAAACCATTCATGGATGCCTCAAACTGAAACCATGCAAGTGAGGACGACGTTGACGGAAGCCCCGTCTGGTGCTTCATCTGTTGCATATGACATAACAAACGTTGTCTATCTGTTCAATTCAATGAAATAGCTTTCTTTCCTACCAGAGTATGGCCCGAATCCAGAAACTCGGTTTATTATATTGCATTTAATTGTAATGTTCAGCTTTTTAAAAGCAATAAATTGTATTTACATGGTATTGTATTACTGTGCTAAGAAAATCGCAATGTCAAACTTACAACAATTATCAGGTTTTATTCTGCCGAAAATCAGGAGACACATTTAAGGCACATTTATGTATGTATACTCATTCAGGAACTTCAAAATATGACACAATTCTAACAATACATTTAAATTTTGACTGTAGGTTACTTTTGTTTCAACAACTAGTGGACTGGGCATGAAACCACTATCCGTTTTAACTTGTGACAGTATTGACACAAATAATAACTAGGCTTAACAACATTCTTACTTTAAATTTCTGGTAACTGATAAAACAAACTCGATTATTCATACAACGAAACCTCTGTGACTAAACTAATTATTCATAGATTATAAAGTTTAGTTGTGCATGTTTTCACATTCTTGTAAATATTTCATAACGCCAACTTCTGCTGCATTGTTTGGAACGAAGTAGAAACATACGTATATACGTTAAAAACGCAGTATGTAAAAATCCTTAAAGTATAATACCTCTTTGAAAATTTTAGGCTTAATGCCCATAACGTATTACAAACTCTTCTATAACTACAACAATACCCCATTTCCTCTATTTTATTTACAATGCCCCAATACCCGTTAACAAAAACCCATGCCAATTTATATAACCGTAAAGTGATGAAACTGATACATTTTACTTATCTATTTTTAATTAAAAATAGTATAAACAGTATAGATCATGGAAGAAGACTATCATCGAACTTACTTTGCTGAAGGGATTTCAACTGTGAGAAAAAAATACTGGCTAAAGTAACATAATAAATTAGAAGTTAATTTGAAACAATTTCTAGCATGCCAACTCCCCACAATGAACTCCAATGTTAGAACACATGCATCTAACACAGTCGCTCGACAGCTCTTCAATTATTTCCCCTACGCTATACATCTTCCCAACCACATTGCACCCACTTAACTTTATCCCAAGGTTGTATAGGTTATCCTGAGTTCTAGGGAGACTGTATGGGAATGGCGCTGGTGGTTTGAAGTCACTTGTTGTTGTCCGTTCCGTTGTCACCCTACTTTGCACTGACGGTCTGTTATTTAAATATGCATACTTGTACTTTGGCGTTGAGGTAGCCCTTTGCTGATTGTAACTTGGTAGTCTCATACGTTCCCCTAAGAACTGACTTGGAGGATCATGAATACTACTGGTTCTTGGTGTACTTAAACTCAACTGAGGACTTGTCATGGCAGGTGTAGAAATTCCATTGTTTGATGTTGTTTGAACGTAACTCTCATAGTCTTCATAGCTATCAAGGGCTGCAGATGAGTCTTCGTAGAAAAACTGATTATTGTTTTTGTTAAACTGTGGCAACATCCCTATTCCTTGACCTCGATGTTTTTCTCCACCGTTGTAATATTGCAGTGGTGTTTTTAGACGAGACGTTGGAATTACTTCAGGCTCGTTGTAATATCTATGATGATATTCTCCACCTGGAATCTGCGTGTAATCAAATCTACTGTCTACAGGAACACGATCAAATCTATACATTGGAGAATCCTGCATGCCAAACTTGGAATATGTTCGTGATGGATTAGATAAAATCTCAGGGCTTGGTTGAACTGTTACTGGAGGAAAGGATGGAATAAATTTTTGATTTGAGTTTATTGCTTTTAATGGCAAGTCAGGTCCTTTAGTTGATGTGGTTATTGGTGTTGTTGAAGTAGTTGAAACTGAAAACGTGGGAGTATTGCTACTTCCAATATTGTTTTCTGGATTAAAATTTACATCTGAGTTGGGTGCGAGTGATAGATGAGGTTCTGCAATCTCAACTGAGCCCATAGACGTCTTCTCACCTAGTTCCCCTATTTGAACAGTTAGTTCATCTGCTGGTCCGTCATCTTTAATTATGCTACCATGTGGATAATATCCATTGTTGTAGAGACTAGTGGAGACAGGAGCAGTTACATTCTTCTGAGGAGATTCAACATGATCATCCTTTTCTACAAGGATTGGCAAAATAGTGTCCATGTTTTCTGTTCCTTGTGACGTATGAGCCAAGTAAGATTCTTGAGTTCCATTAATGAATTTAAGCTCCAAAGGTTTTAGGAGAGAAACAGTGTCTGGAGATATGCTATGAGCTTGATTAGCAGTTTCTTTGTTTTCCTCCTCAGAGGATTGCTGCAGATTTTGATTGAAGACTTGTGTATCTAGAAATACTGAAGTGGTATGATTACCAATATTGGGATCAACTGCATCCTCCACAACAAACGGTATGAACTCAAGACTGGTAGTTGATCCTCGAGTGCTTGTTGTGATGTCCGGACTGGAAGTATGGAAAACGGTAGCCGTTGTAGACGGTAATTCTGATGGTTTAACGGTGGTGTCAGATGACTGAGGAGCAGGTGAAGTTGATCCTTCTGTAATCCCATTCTCAGTTAAATCCACTAGTGAAGTTAACGTTGTTTGAACATGGTCATGCTCATCATGATCTCCCTCACCGTGCCTAGCCACAATATCGTTATACTGTGATGCAATTGTTGTTTCTATATGTCCCTCGTCAGAGTTATAATTTTCAGTTGCATTTTCCAAATTATTCTCCACAGTTGTTTCCGTTTCTGCACTGACTTCCGACTCCATCTCTGTATCAGGCGTTGATGTGTCAAACTCACCTATGAATTAAAAACCAATTATTAAAATTAAGCACTTATTTATTTAAATTTTATAATATCATATTGTAACCTAATCTTACCGTCAACGGTAGTCCCTCCAAGTTCCTCAGCAGCAACCGTAGTGTCAAAAACTGGGTATCCTGCATCATCCCTTTCATCATCTTCAATAGACTGTCTAGTCTTCAACAGCTCATCGCCATCTTTGCTTCTTCGTTCTTCACGACTTCCTAGATCCGAACGGTTCTTGAAACCTCCAACAGTGGTCGCACTTACACGGGTTTTTTGACTCACGGGTGAATCCGAGCTGCTTTCCTCCGATGAGCTTATTGCCTATTGAGTAATCAAAAGTCACATTTCATATTTTGATTACATACGCAGTTACATGATTTGTGCGTCTGATTACGTTGAAAAAAGTAATTTAACCAAATAGACTTACAATGGATGCAACCCTTTCAAATGAATCCTCGTTAGCGCTTGTGGTTGAGTCAACATCATCAGTAACTGTGGTAAAAAACATTGTTACAGGTAATGCTGATTCGACAAGTTTACTGGTTGTAGCGATTGATCTTCCTGTAACGATTTCATCCGGGGATACCAAAGGCACAGAGTGTATCATAGGAGTTGTTGAAGTTATGGAAGTTGAAGCAGTGCTTGCTTTCGAACAGTCATATCTATCAGGACAGCAATGCCCATCTTCCTTAATTGGTGTGCAGCCATCAATAGGCTTATCACACTCCAATGGTTGACAGTGGACCACACCTCCCATGCAAAAACACGTTTGACAAACGTTCGTCGTCGAACTCATATTCCCAAAACCTTGCCCAGCTAATTGTAAAGGAAGAACAGGTTCTCCTTCAGGCACAAATTGTCCATTGACAAGACAGCCTTTAAGNTTCGTCGTCGAACTCATATTCCCAAAACCTTGCCCAGCTAATTGTAAAGGAAGAACAGGTTCTCCTTCAGGCACAAATTGTCCATTGACAAGACAGCCTTTAAGGAATTGCGGAACTTGGGTTGAGCTGGGTAACGTCTTTACAATGGCTGTTTCATTTGACTGGCCTAAAGAGACGAAACAAATAAATTGTTATGAACAATCCATAATGTAAATTTTCTAATTCTATATGATCAACTTGATACTATAATCACTAACATTTTTTAGGTTTGCTCATATTACGCCTTCGCGATCATTTAGACTTGTATCAACATAATTTATTTTTATAAAATTGAAAACTTCCTGAATCAGAACAACTGAATTGTAACTGTTCAGTTTTTAATGATACGGACACGATCGATAATACGTACGTACCACAATCATAGTTGGTAGGACAGCACGCGTAACTTCTAAACCTTGGTTTGCATCCTTTCATCGGTATGACACACATGGGGCTGGAGCATTTCATCTCACCTCGGATGCAAAAACAGTATTGACACAAAGTCGATGACCGCATGGCTGAGCCTTCAGCATAAACTGTACCGTCCAGAACGCAATACCCTGTTGTAAAAAGAAAGTACATACAATGTGAGTGATAAGGAAGTAAATCACGCATAATCCCATAATACTTTATATGGTAAAATATGACTAAGTAAAAATATAAAGTATATAGCTCCGAGCATCAAAGACGTTAAGGTGATGTGATTATAATCATCACGAACATGAGCTAAAAATTGCAGTGAATGAATGAATTACTTTTCATAACATGACCAAACTCCACGGGTTGAATACACTGAGCGACAAAAGAAAAACGATGGGAAATATCTTTGGAATACAAAGGTCACTCATTTTTTTATAGATTTTATCGACATTGCATAAAAACAACATCGGTAATATCTTTCGTATTACTAACGGGATTTGCAAATTGTGGCAAATGAATAATTTTACAGAAAGAAGAGAACAAATCATGAGAGCAGTCAATGTGATTTATTTAGATTATGCGACACTGCCAAAGTTTCTTTTTAAAACGGGGAATGTATCAAAACCTTCAAAGTTGATTTTTTAAATTTTTATCTTTCAAGAACTTTTTTATAGTCAATCACAATCACAAACACCTTAAATACGAAAATGCTACACGATGTATGTGTCTATAGATGTTAGATTAAAACAGTCATTCACATTCATTATTATCATTACGCAAACTGGTAGTTTGCATATTGAAAGGACAGACTAAAATTCAATCGAGAAAAGTTTGACCCTTTAAATAATTGTTGTGCAAATTGATACTGGTACTAGGAAAACTCGTCAGGATTGCTCACTTTAGCTTTACGAATACCATGAATTATCTAGTCTAAT
>JAHZNG010002747.1:0-12366 GCA_027744375.1 Orchesellides sinensis
CCAGCAACCATGTTAGTATCTCACAATAAAGTTATATATATTGTACAATATATTGTACCTTTACGTATGTATGTATTGGTGTCAGAAAATGTCATCTTTTTCACACCGGCTGAACACAGACCCAAAAGATTGAAATAGTAATACACTGAAAGAGTGTTTGCAAACGAAAGACGGTCCACACACAAAGAAAATTGATTAGCTGATAAGAGTAGAAGTCGCTATTTATCAGGAAGTTGCCACCTTTTACCTATAAATAAACAGTACAAACTTTCATCAGGTGTATGCAGACTTTATACCTTACCATAACATGGAATTGTTTAATTGTTGGCAAATTCAATTGCTATTTCGCTGTAAAAAAGTAATTAGCTTGTAAACCAAGTTTGTCATACGATCACGGAAGATCGTCGAATGGTCCATTTCAAAATTGAATCTCAATGTACGCGTATCTAATTCATATAATTAGAAGTACATTATAGTTTATTCATTCCGAATCAATTCAGTTACAATATTTTCACGTCATTTACGGTGATTGATGAAGTCAAAGAACATGCCAAGTGCCCCTAGCCTTAACTGAACTCCCCGTAGTAGACTGTGTAATAACATCAGGTCATTCATGGCTCACTGATCGTATGACTGTGTGAACAAACATAAAAGCATGAAACATGTTTGTCGAATTACTTTCCTTATGTAGTCTAGACTTTTGGCTGTGGCTACGTTGTGACAGTTTTACCATACTTTTGATGGCATTTCCCATCATCCTCAACAACAACCCAACTGCATCTTTCTTAACGTGTTATACATCTCCAGTTGCATCTGTACTCCAGTTGCAGTACAAAGTTTCTTTTAAACAATGCGACACTGTCTTAATATGATAATGCACCATGCTAGTTTATTTTCGTTTGTCCCACAATGCATGCACAAACATGAATGCATTTCTTCATTTCTTCTGTCTCTGAACAATTTTACAGTATTTTTTCCTCTCGCCGACCATTACACCCGGACAGCTTATTTACTGTCGAACATCCCAAGAGTTGAGTTTGCAGCTGAAGAAAAAAAGCGAAATCACAGAAAAACCACATGTGTGCGTTGGTGTTTTCTGTATTGGAAATGAGCAAGTGAACTTCCCAGGATCAGTGTGAGAAAAAGTCACTGAAATCTAAGCATTCGTTTTTATGTATATTTGTTCTACTGAGCTATATTTATATTATCCTTAGTTTGCATCTAGTAAGCTTTTTTACACACTGATGCACTACGGGTTTTATTATACTGAGATGTGATGTACGTTTTTTCTACAATGTATATTTTTGTAAGATATCCCAGATAACATTTTACTGAATATTATGTACATATTCTGTATCACCAGAGCAGTACCAGCAGCGTGAATAAACGCCCCTTTTGCTGGTACTGATTAAATGCATATAAGACTATACATGAATTGTACATAGTTATATTGCATTTGCCACATGCCGGTTTGATGCTTAAATATATGTAACAAAACCGTACATGTAACCCGGTGGTTCTTTACTGTTTTTATGCATATTTTATGCATTTTTTCTGCATAATTACTGAATTTTAAACGTATGCCGGTATTAACTGCACGTACGTACGCCAATTTGACTTATTTAAATGTTTTAAAACGCATTTATTCATACTTATAAACAAACATGTGCAATGCTGACAATCAAATATATTTACACCAACTTTAAAATACTATTAAATTAACAAACAAATAACTAAATTGAATTACATAGTGGGATACAAATGTAACCTAATTTGTATGGTATTTTAAAACACTTTTTGACTATTTTATTGATTTCAATATCAACAACATCATTAGAGAGATCCTCAACTTTGTATATACCTAACAGACTACTTTCCAAAGGGTACCACGAAACCTCACATTGTTGACTAAAGTAAACCACCAAGCATTTTTTACCTGTTTCAATAATATTCAATAAAATGCATATTTTCGAATCTTCTGTTAGATAACAGTTGTCCTTCTGAAACTTAGATAACCTCAGGATATTGTTATTCTGTAAAGTATTTGGCAAAGATGCAAATTTTATATTTTCTTTCTCTTTAAGACGTTTCACAATTTGACTCAAATGCTGCCTTTGTGTTGTGGATACGTCTAAATGAAGATGAGACAACATATGAACATTATAAACCATAAAGTCTCTACTATAAAGTGTGGGAACTAATTGAATAAACTTTTGTATTAATAAAGAGGAAATATTCAATCCACTCTTTTTTATATGCTGCAGGGGATATTAGAATATACATAGCAGTATGAAATAGCATAAAGTGATTGAAACGGTCACAACTAAGAACGTTATGTAAAATGACGGGCCCTACATACAACATAAATGTCCGCAGTTCTGACGCTTTCCAATGCCTGAGTTCATCCAACCCACGTGTCTTCCTAACAAAGTCAACGGGAACATGTGCTTTTAAAGCAACTAATCGTCTCGACGCCTTTTTAATTAATTTAGGACTCAACTTGTATGGAAGAGGGCCTTCACTCCAGTGCAATAAAAACTTTTTCATGATCCCCTGGCAACAAAGGTGCATGTAGTCTATCGGAATTTGGCTTATTAATCCTAACCTTAAATTTAAGAGGGGACTAATGCCATCGTGGTGACTTGAAAAATTTTGAAGTCTAAATGCTTGGTCTGTATACAATATAAAATCTGATTTATACGGATATGTCACTCTACCTCTCCATTTACCTTTCCTAAAACACCTTTCACAACCATAATACGCGTTGTGATTTTTAATACATTTAATAAAACTTCGTGCCGGAGCATCTGCTATGATACATCTAACTTTTACAATGTAATTGACGCCTTTATATAACAACCCGTTTTCTATTTCTTTCATTTCGTTAATGAATGGCATCAGGAACTGTTCTACACTTTTTGGCTTAGTACTGCCAGAAAAAATACTAATGACAAACACGCTTTTGTTTGCATCTTGGTCTACGTACCCTAATATTGGCCAAAACTGTGTATTTGAACTCTTGCTTAAAGGTAAACCGTCAATACCGACGGAGAGAGTAATTAAGTTCGGAACATTTTGTAATTCAACTATTTCTGGAGGTACAGTATCGCATAGTCCTTTATCGATTATCCTAACAACATGTTCTCGAACGCCAAAATGATACAACAATCCTCCTTCCACTTGTCTACAATCTACATGCTTAGGAGTTTTCAATAACGTTCTAGGATCTTTTGGAAACTCTTCATTAGGAAGCCATTCTCTTACTAAATTTAAAAGATCGCCTAAGGCTACATGAGTTATATTGTGGCTTACAGCCCAGTTTTGCAACTGTTGAGGTTTCGTGGTATCCTGCTCTTCTGCACTAATTACATTGTTATTATTTGTTACGTTTACATTATCTACAGTACCGTATTCATTTTGATTATGAATGTAATTTAAGCGCTCTGAAACTTCACTGGAAACTTCATATATCGATGACGAACTTTCATTGTTGCTTTCTGTTGACCTACTAGTCCTTATCAGGTTCAGAGCTCTCCGCACTGCTGTCTGTATCCTCCGGTTTCTTGTTCTTCTTGGAGTCACCATTTTTTTTTCTTTTTTGTTGTGGAGTCTGTGCTATTTCTGAACCAACGACCAATGTAGTTGTTGATTACATCATCTTTCGGCTGTAGATGTTTTAAGCTCTCGTACACGGCACCTAACCACAAAAGAAATGTTCCGTTAAAGAACTATTAAACACATAGTTTTAGTAATGGGCAAACAAAAGTTACCTCGGACAGCCTTTGCGAGTAATAGGTTACCAAACACTATTTTGTTGGTTTTCCCAGTGTATCGAACTTGAGTTGCAAGATCGTGACTGATGAGGAATCGCAGAACATTGTATACATTCTTGGAAATGGACTCACCACCGATACGAGACAGCAGTTTTACCTGAAAATTATAAATAAATTTAAAATGAAATTGTAATAGTTTTCTTTGATGTCAAAACTATTTGTAATAGATGGCGTACTAAGAGCTGATACACGGTTTTATCTCTTAGTTCTTGTTCCAGTTTGTCCAGCTCATCCTTTGTCTTCAGTGGAAGCCTGTCGAAAACTTGGGATTGTTCCTGCGTTTCAGATTGAGAAGCTAGCAGCTTGAGTAGTAAATTGCAATTCTCGCGGACATCAGATTTGATTTCCTCTTGTTTCTGAATACTTAGCTCCTGGAAAACTGTTGATACATAATTAATATTAGAAAATCCCACTGTTTACGAGATTCAAGACTAAAAGCATAATTATTACGTCGCAGTTCATCGCGGAGGTCCCTTATTTGATACTGTAAATCCTGATGCTGTATAGGTGGTTCAACAAAATGATTTGGTTGACTAGTGGGCGGGTGAAATAGTTGATTTGGTTGACCATGGGATGGCTGAAAAGGTTGATTTGTTTGATTATAAGTATTTTGGTTATTATAGCTGTCAATTGATCCAAAAACGCATTGCTGCAATGAGTCGTAGTTGTGAGCAGGCAAATGATTCAAATCTGTAAAATTACAGTAATGAAAACAATACTTAAAATGTTTTAATTTGTAGTTTATGGAATCTTTAATGGTATACGTAAGATTATAAAATACTATTCTCTGTATTGTATCCGTCTGTATAATCCACCTCCGCTAAAAAGGGTCCCTCAGGAATGCCTCCAGTGGACACTGAAAACAAGAGAACAAATAAAGATCATTGAAGTGTTTGTAATTTAACGTAGATATTTCTCATCCTATTATTTACACAATCACCTGCAAATATTGGTGCCCTTGGAGCATTTAAACTTGGTGGTTCTAAAACAGCTTTCCTACTGGTTGATGTCTGGCGTGTCCTACCTTCCTCATCAGTTGTTTCAACGGATCCCTTTTTGACGTACTTTCCTGCCTTTTTACTTGCTCGTTCAAATGTATCTAAAATACAGCACAAGCAATACTTTTACACTTAGTGTTACTGTAGTTCATTCGTCAATGCACTAATTTAATTGAAATGTGACAACTTATTAAACTACTAAATCTTACCGTATGACTTGATGATTTCGGTTTCTAACTGCTTCCAATCCTGACCTGGTTTTGAACTGGCATCTCTCATTAGTTTTTTGAAACCTTTTGGGGGAGTCTCGGGCCAAAAGACGCTTTTTTTGTTATCAGATAACCACCCCGATGGAACGGCTTCAACTGACTCATCAGATTTAAATTGAACCACTGCAAACTGACTTACACCCTCCATTGTTTAATTTTAACAATTTACGTCTGTTTGTCACTCACTATCAAAAAGGAATTTGGTATTCCTAACCTTCCGTAAGAGAATGATTGTGACGGATATACCAACCGCCAATGTTCCTGAATACGACGGCGTGATGTCAATTTTTATATGTATACAAATGGTAAATAAAGTGTACGGTATGCGTCAAAGCAAGCAACAAAACAGGAAGAGTGCATATTATTAAGTCCCATTTATTACAATACATCGTTGTCCATAATTTGCATTCTGCTAATTATTTTATGCATAAAAATGGTAAATAAAATGCACGGTTTGGAGCGAATCAAATAAGAAAATGAAGAATACTTGTATGGAATATTCTTTAAGTCCACAGCGTACGTCGTAGCTAGCATACCTCCCATATTTTAATGCATTAAACTGTACATAATATGCATAAAGTGCAGCACGTCATGAATTGAGATAAAAATATGCACCGAATCGGTAAATATTTTTTTGCATTGCTTTTGTAAACATTTTTCAGTGCAATTTATTTGCCATGTTGGTTCCGGGTTATATTTTGTATAACAATTAGCATCGTTTATGCATATGTTCGATGCATTTATTGATGTGCATATTTTTATGAATGATACTGACATGGAATATTGCTTAGATGGTACAAAATATTTATGAATGTTATCTGGGNATTTTGTATAACAATTAGCATCGTTTATGCATATGTTCGATGCATTTATTGATGTGCATATTTTTATGAATGATACTGACATGGAATATTGCTTAGATGGTACAAAATATTTATGAATGTTATCTGGGATATGTGCTACTGCAGATCATCATCACTTCCCCCCATCACCATTTCAAACCATTTTGTCTCTTTTTTCTGCCCGTTATTACTTAACACTAACGCGAGGTTACACATGTACAATCTTAAAGGGAATCCCTCGTATTTTTCTTCAAAGCCTCTTTTTTTTATTTTTCAGTTCTCAGTCTTTGTCTTTTCTCTTGTCTCAACAAGGAGCAAGGCATTCGTCCGTAAAATGAGCGTATTTACATTCCTTGCTTATCCGACTGGATTAGGATTGGATGGGAGTCATACTGGCTTCAAATTGTAAGACAATCAACACAATATAGGAGCTGGAATGAATTGACAAAAGTTACTACACTACGTTTTTTACTTGTTTTTCTACAGCATCTGCTTTGTTTTTACAACTTTAAAGCTCTGCTTTGACTTTCATAAACTCATTGCAGTGATGAAAAGGAATGCTGATGGATACAGAGTTGAAAGTATAAAAAGCCTAATAAGATTGTAGGCAGTTGTTTTACAGCAAAACTAGCTTTATAAAGTGACAGGCTGGCAGAAAATATGCCGTACTAACTTCTACGGTTTATTGATTATTTTAATACTTGTTGGAAGAACTCACAATCGCTTGTTTAAATAGGTACATCTGCGTTAGAACTTGTCTTTTTAAGTACAGCAAAGAGTAATTAGAGAAAATTAATTTGTTGCAATACTGATATTACTAAAATCATTTTCTAGCAACAAATTAAAGGATCATTTGAAGAGTAATTAATTTTCAATGCATTACCTTATATAATTAATACATAAGTTAAATTTTGCTAACTGTCCTGGTAAGGTATCTTACATGTGTTTACCTTATCTGAAGAGGTATGGAGAGTTAAAAATGAAGCCAATGATTCGCCTAACCCACCAGATATGGAAGAAAAATAATGTCTTTCTAAAAGAACCCATGCAAAATACCATCATGTATGTACATCAACAGTGCAAACTTTTGGTCCGCACAAACTGAAACACTTCGCATGTTGCATGAATTCATGTAGGGTTTTTTTGTCGCATCGGATTTTCTATGAATTTCCTATTTTTATGAATTTCCTATTTCCTATGAAGTTAATGAAAAGGAGAATAGTTTCAGCATTGAAAACGTAAACAAATAACGGTTACAAATTTACAAGCTATACATCAATTGTATGTAAAAAGATCTAGCTTTTGAACATACTTATGATATCACCTCTAGAAAAGCCAAATCTGGATTAATGGTTATGTATGTATCTTAGATAATACCAAAGAATTTGTTCATTCCTTTTCAGATAGTATGCGAGAGCTTATTGAAAATGAAAACAGTCAAACCGCTACAAAGAAGAAAAATAGCCTCCAAGGCATACACATACCACAACAGAGATCCATATCTTTTTACTTCCCAATTCAAGCCCATCCATCCATTCCATTTTATGAATACCTTCAAGAACCATTAATATCCCCAGCTCAACAGCACTTTTCTACTGGGCCTTTTATTGACTACCTGTTTGAGCTTTACCTAGAAATACACATAAGCATCTGCTAAAGTGAAGGTCGTTCGTTTAGGAAAGTGATACTTGACTACTGAGTTCAACGTAGCGTGATGGTAGCGACGCGACAGTCCATCATCGGCATTCCACCTTTCCTTTCAGCCCTCGTCGTTCTCGGCACTCCAACTATTATATTACTCAGACCCTTTTTATATGGAGCGAAAATTGTTTGTACACCTTGCTTTCAACTTTTACTACTACTATTACTATTAAACGAAACAAACTGTGTGTGTGCAAAGGTTTTTACACACATTGCTCTAAGCTGACTGACAAGGATCTTCAAATACATATCGGATACACGCAGATGTAATATAAGTATAATATTTTTACTATATCCACACATGCCTTCATGACTCCCCCTAAGGAATTCCACACCTCATCATCATATACTGTCAGAACTATTTAAAGTGTAGAAAAGAACATGGAAATACCTCAAACATGTATTTTTTACCGTCTACATACATATATGAAGTATTATTTGTACACGCAACTTTCTTCCGGCAATTTCTAATATGATCATGTAGTTCGTTCTGTGAAGTACTGATGTATGCTTACCTCTTCTGGTGAATAACAAGCCGATGCGATGAGATTTTCAAAATACAAGTCATACTTGTGTACCTATGCTCATGAAAAATATTAAGTACCGCTTGTTATCAGAACGAGTGTGTAGTAAAATTCCATCATGCACATATTGCCACATGTACTTATACTTACCTATGGACGTGGGTAGAAGTCAACACATAATCCAACAAGTGCGTCAGTACAAAAGCTCCAGGTTCAACCCATTTGAAATGCCACGGCACGATGGTTTCCAGTGTTCATGGAGTGTAAGAATACTATACATACAAACTACAGATGCCTGTTGCTGCTCTTTTTTATGTGTGCTTATGTACCTGTATTTCGTTTCCTAGATTTCATTACAGGTGAAAGACTACATTAGTAAGGACAAAAATAAACGCGTCAAACGTGTAACGCAAACAGTCTGAAATTAAGTAACGTTGAATACGTTACTTAATAAATCGCAATTTGCGCCAGTAGATGTTCCTTAAGTCCACACATTTCATGCCTAGTCAAATGGGAATCTCAATTTAAGTAAAATCAAAGTAATTCAACGACCAAATCTTAACTTCCTCTCGCTATTTATGAAATCTCTTCTCCTGTTTTTAAAATGCTTCATGGAAAGACTGACTAACAGCATCAGCAAAAATATGACAACCTTAGATTCCCGGCACATTATAATAATGAGGATAAAGAAGCCGAAGTAGTGGCTGTAGTAAAAACTGTGAGGCATTCGTAAACAAATCTTATACTGCTGAGTCAGAGCTTGTCATTTCAAACCAGTATATTTATTTATGTATCAGAAATGAGAAAATACCCGTTGCTTATGAAATGAGTTGTCGTCCTACTTCTTGTAGGACCAAGGGAGACGCAAAGCAAAATGGAAACAGTAACGCTTCTTTTTGCTATAATGTTCATATAAAGTACTTACAAGGGTAATGTACGTAATGTAAATACAAATGTTTTCGTTTGTAACTTGTAAGCATTTCCTTTGTCTTGGTTATACTCCAGAGAGCTGTCCTTTCGGACTGTTTTTTATGACGACGGTAGTAATGAGTATGTAATAATAACATAGAACTTAAAAAGGGTTGAGCTGCAATAACTAAGGGAGAGAAAAAAAGAAAGCTACTACTGCTTTGATGTTGATATTGCTGCCATTCTGTGGTTTCAAACGCATTATTTACGTAGACTGCATTCAGCTTTCAGAAGTTTTTTTATGACTTTACTATTTTACTATACATGCATACATTTTATTGTGCTTTAACGTCAATCAACTATACATTTACCACGCTTGGACTACACATTACTTATGACGACTACAATTTCAGAGTCTTTATTTTCATTTATATTTATAAGTATTCGTTCCGTTTTTTATTGTAAGATTCAAATTCATAAAAAATGGACAATTGGATTTTCAAAATGCCTACATGAGCATGTAAGCATGAAAACAAGCAAGCATGCATTCAAGCATTTACAAGTTAAGTGAGCGAGCATGCATTCCAGAACATGAAAATAAGGATCCCTTGTTTTTTGTGCCACCAACAATCTCCAGCCCTACCGTATAAAAGGGTTTCGTTTCCTTAAGTATAAATGAACCCCTGATTTATACTGCTACTTTTTTACTACTCGTCATGCCGAAGTAAGGTGAGTTGATGATAATTCTGATTCTAATATGTAGCTTTTTTGTGCTCACCGACTTTCATCAAGAACCTTGCACGTACATTCAAGATAAAGACTTGTGGATATTTTATTATATTATGTTCTTTCATCCATATAATGAAACACGTTCATTGTTGTTCATAAAAATCCGTGAATGGTCATGGATTATAAGGGGGATACGAAAAGAATTTCTAGGAATTGTAATGTGTTAATGGAATACATTCAATAATATTGAAGTTCATATGATTACACTAATTATAAGCACCATTCGTACGTTCGTGCAGGAATTTTTAAGTAAGCTTATGTGTATTATAAGGATAATAGTTTCTTTCTGGAAACTTGAGAACAATCTGTTGATCAGTTGTACCGGGACGGAAGGCATAGCACAAGTTGTCTCAGATTACTGACGTCTACGTCAGGTAGTTTTACAACATTTCAGCTACTTTCCTCACCACACAACATTCCGTCCTTTTACTATGTGACAGACAGGACAAGAACAAAATGCCGTAATGAAAATCACACTTAGACTTCGTGCTTGGATTCAAGAGGAGTAAATAAAAATGCGTATGCGTACGAATGCAGCTATTGAACTGATAAACCATTTTTTACTTGGTCAATCTTTCATTCTTTGATTATTCTCAAATCTTCCTCCAGGCAGACCGCAAGAAGTATGCATGATTTTGTACTCCTCAGGTAACACCATTAACAATGCTATAAGGGATTGATGAGGATGACCAAGGAATGTAGTAGCATTGTAGATTAAGATTTTTATCAGCGTTCATCCAGTCATCACAAAGAAATGAATAATATGCTCTGTCACCGCGTCTAGGTATTATTACCAGAATACGTTAAGTCCAGAGTAATCACTTGGAGCTGCTGACTCATCAGATGTGGATTACATTCAATGAGTGTGCATTCTCCAGCGTTTAAATTTTTAACTAGAAGATTTTGACCAGCACATCTATTGCAGCTACAATGCTAAATTATCGTGTTAAAGAATGCAAGTGTGCGTGTCTTTAATCACCCATCATCTATGCACCAGACTTGGCCATCATTTAAGTTAACTGAAAAATGGGAAAAATTCATTAATGACCATACAGATTCAACCAAACTTCTTACCATGAAACTCAATTCAAAGTGTAGATTATAAACACAATTCTATCGCTACTTAGATGCACGCGTAAAAACTAATCAATGTGTGTTTAGATGGAAGACGATTATTACAGATTGGCTCGGCATTTAGCCTGTGTAACTGTTGATTTAATGCAGTTGATCAATACAGATTTAAGATAAGCCTTATAGCTTTTTCAAGAATGAATAATGATTATTAATTAATATAGCTTACGCTTATGGAAAGTGTGTCTGGTATGTCGCCAATCTCATAAAAGTCATAATGAAACCTGACAGGGGTTTATATTGTACTGATCTATTATGTTCACGGATAAGTAACCTTATGAAGTTTTGTATTATTGTATTATGGTAGAGCCCACCCGTAAAACTAGTATATACATAGTATGCTCGCTTGCTTGTGTTTCTTGTATGAAATGATTGAATGGGGGTTAATAATATTTATCATATCATAACTAAAAATGATTTGACGAAGACTTGAAGGAACAACTCGTAGGTAATATATATACTTATATAACAACATAACAATTTATGTGAAGCATTTAAAATGTGAAGATACAATAGACTACAACAATGCCCGTATCCCGAAAAATGCAACCATTACGAAATACGGAAATGAGAGCAAAATATTGATAAAACTAGCTTTCCAATTTTCAGAAATAGGTGATCTAACGCCAAATTATCATGATCTTTTAACTCGGAAAAATTGGCTGGGTTAAGCAAAACTTCCGTACTGTGTAAACTTAAACTCGACTTAAACTCGAAGTGATATGTGTGTCGCTTACTCTTATGCAAAATAATACACATAAATATTTATGATCAAAAATAATTAGGCATTTTAGATATTAACAAGATATTTTTTATTTGAATTATTGATTAAATTGTATAGCGTTGTTTCTAAAAATATTCTTTGATTTTCTAATGTAAATATTGTTTGTAACATTTTCCAGTGGATTTTTATATTAATATTTTCACATGGAATGGCTATAAGTAGAGCGTAAAGACCGCATTAATCCAGACTGTAGATCGAGTTATTTAAGGCAACGCGGTTTTACTTTCGTTGAGTTTCTATAAATTACGTTATTTCAAGAATTCTAAAGCGTAGTTCAGCTTTGAGAAGTAATTTATGGCTTCGTTCTGCTCTTTGATGATGGGAAATTACGTTTTCTTTCTCAAGTTTCTGTTTATGTTTTTATAAAGTTAAAATAATGGGATACATGAGACGCTTTTCCCATAACAGTATTTTGCATTGCAACTTGCAGCTTCATTGTTAACAAATGAGTATGATGATGACAACAGAGCAACTCATTATGTTTGCTCTGTAATCCACCAGATTCAGATCCCATTTTTTGTTTTCATACTATCTTACTCATACTATCCCTTTGACGCTATCTTGAAAACAATGTGTGATGTGTACA
>JAHZNG010002748.1:0-14606 GCA_027744375.1 Orchesellides sinensis
CTTTAATACTACAAGATGGAATGGATTGAAAAATTATAATTTTATCATACTACGGACAACAGATTGGAATATAGAGAAGTGTTTTATGGTTGGTGTGTAAGGAATGTTGGAGGTGTATGCATGTGAAAATTTACACGGTGAAATGCAATGTAGTAAACTCGGAGGAAAATTCTGCCTCCTTCCATAACAGAATTTACTTCTGTACATCTGCTTTAAAAAGGAAAGATTTTTAAATCCACTTCATCTGTGGTGCAGTCTTCTCTCTCTCTCACTTCATGCCATCCAAGAATTTGCAAATGAAGCAGAACTAATTTATGGCCCTTCTGTGGGCTGATGATAAAATTATTATTGGAAAATTGGCTTGTCGTTCCTTCTCCCTCCCATTTGTCTACTCCTAAAGCTCCAAAAGGGTGGCTTCCAACAGCGTTTTATACTTGCTATGAATAATCTGTGCTAAAATGGTAAGTGATTGGGTTAAAATAAAACCTTCCAGTTCTCTGCAACATGTACGTAATTTTTTGCAGTTTCAAACAGCATAATTTTGCGTATTCACCTAAAAATGACTTGGCCATGCAAAATAGATGCAAAAAGTATTATTTTTTGCAAGCTGCGTTGTTTCTAAATTTGCAATTTGTACTTTTCCCTTGCTTTTAAGCTCTCTCTTCTATTTCCAACAATTTACTTCGTAATAAAAACAGCGTTTCTTAATGAATTATCATTCGTCATCACCGCACTTCTCAAGCGTTTTATACTTGCTATGAATAATCTGTGCTAAAATGGTAAGTGATTGGGTTAAAATAAAACCTTCCAGTTCTCTGCAACATGTACGTAATTTTGCAGTTTCAAATAGCATAATTTTGCGTATTCAGCTAAAAATGACTTGGCCATGCAAAATAGATGCAAAAACTATTATTTCTTGCAAGCTGCGTTGTTTCTTTTGCAATTTTTACTTTTCCCTTGCTTTTAAGCTCTCTCTTTTATTTCCAACAATTTACTTCGTAATAAAAACAGCGTTTCTTAATGAATTATCATTCGTCATCACCGCACTTTTCATACCATATCATTATCTCTCATGGGAAAAGGGTGCATGCATAATTTGTCGGAACAGTAGTCTTCCTAATGTAAAATACATGCTTTTATTGTTTTGCTGCTACTTTAATCTTGTTCAAGATAACCTACCGCATCGTTTGCCGTATTTTACTTCTAGAATGTCACTAAAAGAGCGAGATACTCGTACTATTACTGATATTATATGGTGTTATCTTTTGCGGCTTGTTGTTGCTATCTTGAGTGAATGTATTAATATATATAAACAGATAAGTTGTTCGTACATCATTACTTGAGTAGGTTTTTTAAAGCTTGACCTTTCTCTTCCGTTCCTTCTAGGATTCGACTGATTATATAAACTAAATAAATGATGTATGTAGGAAAGTTGGTTTAACAAACTGTTAAATTGATATTTAATTCTGGTTGACCACACACTGCACTGAACCGACGTATTGACTTTAACTAGGAAACCGGCAATGGCAATGCTATCTGTATATTTACGCATGGTACTCATCTATTCTTGTAAATTGGACGGGACTTATTTTCTCTGTATATTCACCAACTGGTTTGCTTTTCATGCTACTAGCTAAAAGTATTCCCCTTCCACGTTTGAGAAATGTGCTTGCTTTACTACTAATTCAGGTCAGAAGTCAACATGGCCATTGNCTGGTTTGCTTTTCATGCTACTAGCTAAAAGTATTCCCCTTCCACGTTTGAGAAATGTGCTTGCTTTACTACTAATTCAGGTCAGAAGTCAACATGGCCATTGATCTTTTTAAATTGACCATTCTTCCATTTCAAGCTCATTAAGTTAATCAGATATCAACAATAAACGTCAGCTCTTCACTTCATTTTTTTCTCAGTTTCGATTACGATTGTGATCCTCAAAGTTGTTGATGATGGTGATGGTCATCACATTGAACAAATGAAATCAAGTATCCGATCAATACTTATTTTTTGTTAGTTGATTTAACTCATAATCAAACGTTGTATCAGTAAACCTCAACTTTGTTCCTTTTTATTTAGGTTTTATTATTATTAAATGAAAGATTACATTGGGTGCAGGATAAAAAGGATCATGTGATATGTATTTGTTTAGAGGGGTGAAGGGAAACACGTAAAATCTGATTGAGAAGCATGTAAAGTGAATTCGTATAATTGACTCAATGCAATGATACTTCCTCGTATCTTATCTCCCCTTTATTTATTCTCCTTTTTTTACTTGTATTGTTGGTATACTTGAGAAGTGACATTGATTTAATTTAATTTTATAAAAAGGATTTGCTGCTAGCTCTCGCTTGCCACATTGCAATGTTCAATGTATTGTTTTCATGAGGAATGTATTCTTAATCAATATCATCACATCAAACTTTTTGTAAATTTTCATTAACACGCTTATCATTCTTTAAAAAGAATTTAGGAGAAAATGCGATTAATCAATGATTTTTCAATGAAACGGATCCAACAAAGATACGTTTCCAAAAAAAGTCGATTTAACGATCAAACAGGAAGCTCAAATTACATACCCGATGTTCTTTTGCAGAATCCAATGTCACCGGGGCAAGAAGAAATATCAGGACAGGAGCATTGGTCGATATTTGGAGTTAAAAGATGAAAAAGTCCCATTTTCAATACAGAAATTATAAAGACACACAACACCAAGTCTGTAACACAAATACGAAGTATGGAACCCTTTCAGCAGCATGGATCTCGGTCTCATTTTTCACCAAAAAGTGTGCTATTGGATTAGTTGTATACTGCTGACTACGCATTTGATTATATTATGAGAGTGTCAGTAGAATTCATAATGATGACGATTTTTGGGACTGGGTGACAGCCAGGAATTTCATGAATGTGGCGATCATTCTGTTGTTCCTGATGTTTTATTGCAGTCTCTTCCTTCCAGCCACGACAAGCATGAACTGTTGTTTATGCTTATAGGTATAAATGGTGTTCGTGTGGATATGTACATTTGAAATGAAGGTTAAACTACAATAATATTATTATTGTGTGAACAAAGGCAAAAATATTTGTAAAGTTATATTGTAGAAAGGAAGGGAATGTGTTATAATGGTTCAAGTGAACTCGATAATAAAACTTGATTTCTTTACTGAGCTACTTCCTCTATGTGGAGAAAATGCAGTCGTATAGTCAACCCTTTATTTGACTTCATTACTGGGGAATTTCGGGACAGTGCTTATTTTATCAAGAATCTTTTTACAGATTTATCAAAGTCAGTCCAATTGAAGTTGGAGTGGGATTAGTCATGGAAGTAATACTATTTTGAAACGTGTTTACGATTCTGCATGGAATAGTTTGAAGAAAGTATCTCGTCAATCATTGCTGTTTGTTAAATTTAAAAATATGCTGAACGCATGTGTTTAGGCCGTTAGTATATAAGCTGAATTTTGTCATTTTCCGAATAAGTAAGACAACATTTTATAGACCTGATGCTCAGATAATTATTTAGGTATATTTGTGTGAATTATGCAGTAAGTAAAAATGCAACATCTTATAAAATAATTATGTTGATGATACAAAGAGAGCAAATGCGTTTTATTTTGTTTTCTTTTCCGATATTTATAAGACTTGATCGCTGATTCTTTATTTTCGAAATGGCTATTTATTATTTTAAGTATCATTGAACAAATATAATTAAATAACCCATGAATGGATCTTTTTACCTATGTACATTTATACATGCATGTGCACAAACGACGACTTTGACAATGCATAATATTTATATATATGTAAAGCTTTTACACAACACGCATTTAATATATTAAGCTAACTTTACATAGGAACTAGGTTTTCTATTTATAGCTAGATAGTAGCGTAGATTACGAAACAATAAATCGATTGCTGGAAAATTAAATTAGCAAATTGCTATATTGTACTGTAGTTTACTAGCCTGTGCATAAATACATGCATACAGTCATATGTACACACCTACATAACATGAATTATGTACTGGCCCATATATAGCCACTCGATGTCACCAGAAATGAAATAACTTGGATTTAACTTCTATGAACATACATATATTATGTTGTTAACATGTAATTTCAACAAAAAGCTAATTCATAAGCTTGCTACAACTTTCTTTACATTTAAACATAATATACAACACATAAAACTATGAGATTTTTTGTTTTGACTGACAAATCAGTGGCATATGGCTTTGTAGGCTTCAGTTTTTTAGGTTCCCTTTTCCTACTATTGCATCAAATCATGGTCAATCTATGAGAATTGGGTTCACGCTTTTGTGATACATACACCTATTATGCAACGACATCTGAACAATAACTATCGACGTCTTCTTTGATATAATATGTAAATAATATTCCGTCTAGAGAAAACGTGTATGTGCATATGTACATATACTTCTTCGTTTAAAGCGTCCTATGATGTGTGATGGATAAAGGATAACTATGAGAAAATGAGTTCTAATACGAAACTTTCATGAATGAATAGTATATTAGAGCTTTATAGCTAGTATGCATTAGATGATTAATCAATCAAATTAATATACATTAGAAGCGTTCCTTTCCTGGCTTCAATGATTACCATTGGCATTCCTTAGTGTGATGGAGGTGCTTCCGGTCATTTTGATCACAAATATAAGGTAAGGAAATTATTTTAAAGCTACATCAGCATTTCGTCATCTTCGTCCACCGGAACTGTTGAATGATTGTACAAGCCTTGAGCCATCAGTTGCATGGCTAAACCATTGCGTTGTCCCGTTGATTTTTTGAGTTTTGCACGTTTATTCTGTAATAAATCGAAGGATGCGAACTTAATTAGTACTGTATTTACGTTAACCAAGTCATACATCCATTGCAATTATGAAAGTCATTTCATATGTGTGACTAAAGATTTCAACAGAAAACTAGAGAAAAAGCTGTGGCTCTGATTTAGGCCCATCCTCCTTTTTCCGTATTCTTCGAGATCGTGGACCTAATAAAGAAAAGGATTGAAATTGTAAATATTATTAAGTTCTAGTAACATTAAACAAAAAGAACACTTAATGCATATTATGCAAATGAGTTATCTCATCTAAACTTCAATCGTTTAATTGACTTTTGGCAAAATGTATACCGAATTAGTGATTTAATCACAAACAAAAACACATTTTTACTAACATAATCCCTATTTTGTAAACCACCTTCACCTGTCCAATTAATCTATACATTAGTAAAAATGGGTAATCCCTACCAAGCACTGCGAACTCTCCCAACAAACCAATAATCTTGCAAGATGTTTGACATTGATCCTCAAATTGAATTACATATTGGATTCAAGTGCACATCTTAAAATCTCCTCTTATAATCGTAAGCAAACATCTCAAACAAAACAAGCATAATATTTTTTTACTCATCAACATCGCCAATAGAATTAGATAAAGTGTTCATCTTCATAATAACCATAATCCAACAAACCAAGGGAATTGACTTTTTGATGACCTATCATAATTTCAGGAAATCACGCTCATCATCATCATTCTCAGCTTTTAAAGCCATACATCATGTACGTCACGCATAGAATAATATGTTTATGCAGAAAAGGATAATCTGAATATCACACTTGTCAAACAGTAATTTGTTAAAGAAGTGCTTCTAATACCACCCTATAGTGCTCTCCACATCTTTAAGAGGGATTAAATTCTCTTGTCAAGAGTTATTTAAGGAGTGAAAAAAATCATAAAAATTTTCATTTCAATCTAAAAGTTGAATGAATTAAATTTTTATACATTTTGTGCTGTATACTCGAGTAATAAATTGTATATGGTTTTTTGATATGTTGATCATCAGATTATTCAGATTCATCTCTAAAGATTATCTCATAAATGAAAAAGGAGAAGTACACTTGGGAGAATAAGATAATCATGACTTGTGTACATTTTCCTGTTTAAAAAGAAAAGGATTTTTACTAGCCAAAGTCATTCTTCTCTTAACTGTTGGGCAGCCAAAATGATGAATGACTGAGCATGAGCTAACGATAAGATGAACATAAGTAGTTCTTGACAGGTTTGGATTGTGAAGAATTATCAGAAAAAAGTTGAAAGATGAATAAAGAAGCTTCAGCACAATGTAACGCACATAAAAAACTTGCATGAGCAGAGCTAAACATGGAATTTCTAATGCATCATGTTATGCCATAATAGTAAAATTTTTATATGAAATAATGACAAATATACATGAGTACATTTCTGAGCACACATCACGCTTTTTATGAAGATGTACATTGTTAGACTTCGTAAAAAATGGTTGTTTTGTAGTATTTAACAAATTATCTACTGCAAAAAATTTAATTATGCCAATTTGTATTAAGATCTTTTGATTTCTACTAATAAACTATCAATTAATACATAAATATAAATTTTGAATTGTTTACTCTAGAATTAGAAACAAAGTATATAATTTTTTTGTGACTGTCGTGATGTAGAAGTTGAAATGTTAGCATGCATTACAGCTGCATGCATGACTTTTTATTTAAAATAATTCTACTGTTAAACTGTAATAAGACCATACCATTATAATTGCTTCTCATTTACTCTTTCATTCAGTCATTGAAATTAGTAAAAATGTCAGAAAGCTATTAAAATCAAAGTTATTACTTTTAATTTTGGTGATATTATGATAGTGCTACAAGTTAGCGTTCTTCATAAGAATAATATTTGAGATAAGCTATTGAAAAAAATGTGAATGCCAATTTCCTTGTTGGAACATTTTTCACCTTGGCTAATTGATTTCACACGAGTGTTATCAGGTATATAGGATCTTTTTACTCAGCAATTAGCCTATCTGTATATTGTGACTCTGACAGCAATCTCTAAAGCGTTTAACTTAAATTTACATGTGTTTAATTATTCATTTTTCATTATTAAAAGGACGATGTTTACGAGGTCTCTCCTATACAAACATAAAGCCATATAAATAGTTGTTGTATTTATAATCAATGTCTGTAACGAATTAGTGTCATAATTACGTTCTTAATTTTACATGGTTCATATTCACTTCGATTTATTAATTTCAATCTTCTTTGTTTTTACCAAGCAAAAGTATGTACTTGGCCAATAAGTAACCGCTGACCGACAGGCTGTATTAATCTTTTAATACGTCCGCCTTCTTTAAATGAAATATACCTATTCTATTATTTGCCGAGTTATTATTCATACAAGCATATATATCCTTCATCTCATTAATTATTAATGCAAACAAAAAGAACTACCTAATTACAACGATAATTTTTTTCAATTTTTTACATCTTATTTACAATCAATTAACCATCAATTTGTTACGGTTCTATCTCATCATTTCTTTAGGTAAATACATAAACGAAACAACTTGAACTTTTTAACTATATCTATTTCCTTTCACAACTTGATTGCTATTTCTCAACCTTACAATACAACAACCTCATTCACATTGCCGCAAATTAAATTCCGCCTCTTTACCAACACTATATTTTAATTATTACTTCTACCTACTTGTTACATTTGAATTCAATTTGGAACAAAGATCAAGAAATCAAAAGCATATGAAAAACATTTTTTGTGTGTCGACTACTGTGTCAGTTTTGGTTGTGTAAACATAAGGCAATCAAGAGACATCCTACCATTTTGGTTTGGTCAATTTGGGCAGTGCTGACAAGCACAGTGACAATGATTAGTTTGAAGCTGAGCCAAATAGGAAACCTTGCACAAATGTTGACTTTCTTACTAAATGATTAATAAATGAGCTGGTTAAATAAACAGCATACCAGATTTAGGGTACTGAGCAAAAATCTGTCTAAACAGCCAATCAGTACAATCTTGTCTGATGAGAGAAAACAGTTAGATGCTAATAATATAGCTATAACTATTAGCCCAACATGTATATAAAGTTTGGAATGAATTATTAAGAAAAAGAGCAAATCAAGTGGTGATGCCGACCAAACAACGAGCAGCAGAGCACACCAATTTTCTTGTTGCTTTTTATTATCAGATCGCAAATGAGAGACTACAAGTGTAATAAATGTCTTAATAAATAACTCTTCTGATCACACATACGTCTTGTCTAACCTGCAGCCTTATTTACAAAGAGAATCATGTATAATTATGGTAGACCTGATATTATGCATAATTAGGACCTATTTTGTATTAAAATCTGTATGTATAGCTAAATTAATGAAGTGTAGTGGCCCTTAAGCTAGGAAAAAGGAAAGGAGCCATTTTAATAATATGTGTACTCTTAAGCTAACTTCTTGTGCAAAACTAAACTGATGACTTTGCTGAATGCTCTACATACATAAATAAACCATAAATATGTCTTTGCTAATGATAGATATATACAAAGCAAATATTTTTTACGGATTTTAATGAGATACCTTTACAAAATTCAGACCAAAAGGAAAGAGAAATATATAAAGTGTATTTGAGAAGTTGTAAAAAATCAAAATGTGCTTACTCCTACCTGAAGATGGCCGATCACTGTAACGTGTACAGTAGACCCAAGCCGGCCACAGTAAAGGTCCTTCAGGGACGGGTGGATTGATCTTTGTATCATCAACGACTTCGGTATGGCGGCTTGTAGACGAGCAATTGGAGTCATCCGAGTGATACTTAAAGCTGGATGTCCTGCTGCTTGGTCTTGTTGAGTCTGATGAAGATAAATGGGATTTCTGTTTCTTAGCCGGATTATTCGCACTCGTCCCATTGTGAGGAGGATGATGCATTCCATTGTTGTTGACATTGTTAGAAGCAGGGTTGGCCGCGTTTGTAGATTTTATTCCGTTGATGGGACTGATATTGTTATTATTATTTCGAACTTTGCCAAAGTCTGGTCTGAGAATGTCCTCGATTGAGAATTTCAAATGGTGATTGTGGTGACCATTGTTGTGATGATGATGATGATTATAATGATTATTATGCAATGAGAACCGGCTTGTCGTCGTGCTTGTAGAGAGACTCAGGATAGAGCTGAAACAACTTGAGGATGCGGTGGATGCAGTTGAAGGGGGCCTTGACGGTGGTCTTCCGTTGCTGCTACTGGTACTGCTAATGCTTCCAGGTGAGGAGAGCCCATTATCCACGGTCAACGAAGGGTGACCACCATTTTCATTATTATCATCCACATTATTGCTACTGCTATTATTATACTGGTTTCTATTACTATTATTGACTTTTGATCTACTGCTCTGCTGTTCCCTTACTGCTTCTTCCTGTTGCTGTCGATTGTTGGTATGAAAGTGGTGATGATGGTGGTCTCCTGAATGAGATTCTTCGTGATGATTCTGATGATAATAGTGATGCGCAGATGTCCTATTATTATCGTTAATTTTATTATTGCTACTGCTGCTGTTGATGTTGTTGGCACATTCGTTTACTACTTCTTCACCACTTTCAATTTTTGTATTGCAATCATTGTTATTAGTAGTTGATTTATTACTGATCATGCTACCACCTCGTCTGGAAATGAAGCTGGCAGGGGACCCGGCTCCTCTCTCTTCATCTTCCTCTCGCTGAGGACTTTTTTGACAGCAGCATGAATGACAAGATGGTGGCGAAGTACGGGGTGATGTCTCTTCTTGTTTGATCGTCGTCAGCATTGGCATCCCTTTCCGGCTTATATCATGACCAGTGCTGTTCCGACCACTTCCTCCAGAACCAGGAGAATTACTGCGGCTTCGGCTACCACAACTACTGCTACTCCTTCGTCGTTTACGGGAATTGAGTGTTCTTTCTTGACTTGTTCTCTCAACGTCTACTCCAGAAGATGGTGATGATGGTGATGGCGAGATCGTGTGAATATTATTATTGCGATTTGTATTAATATCATTATTGAAGAGATCAGCAGAGTGAGATGATTTGTTTGAAGAAGGAGGGGTTGGAGGGTTTGTAACAATGTTATTGTTATTTTTGCTCGGGCTACTTGAAGGGCTTCCAGCAACACTGCTGGGGCTACTACTACACTCGCTCATGGCGCTTGTTGAGGAATCTGGAGAAGCTGAGCTACGTGGTCTGTAGGGATGATGGTGAGGGTGTTTAGTGTGATTGTGGTGACTTAACCCTTGACCTTTGTGACTTCTACTAAGATCACTTTTGTTATTATTAGACGAAGGTGTGTTTGTGCTATTGTTGTTCGTGGTGGAACTAGTGTTCCCAACAAGACGCTCTACCGGCAAAGCCAACATTGTGTATGTGATCCTTTGTTTGACAGGTGAACACACCAATTACAAGCCAACAACCATGTAGGTAGTTGTAAGCTTTTGCAACATAGCAGATTACAAAGCTTTTAGTTAAACTTGTTCCACTCTCTGTTTGTGTTTATATGTCAATATGAGGTGTCAACCTGTCAATAATTTAATAGGCATATGTCAACTATGATGTGAAGCTCCTCCTTCAGGGGTGACCTGACACTTGTCAACAGGAGAAGAAAGAAAAACAAAGGAATTTTCTAATAGGTAATACAAAAGTGATGTCGGCTTGTCATAACTTTTGCTCTCTGATACTATTGTTCTATATAGCCACACACATCACTCAAAAAATTGTTTTTTGGGTATGTATAAACTCAAAAAATCCATATACTCACAAATTGTACAAGGACCACTTGACTTCTTCTCACACTTCTCAAAATACTTTAAATTTTTCATATTATCAACCAAAAAGAAAAATATATGTTATCATCAACTCAAAATGAGGATGTACATATGAAAAGGTGTCCCCACAAGGGTTATTGGATTATTTGTTAAGCAATTGATAAGAGTATAAAAATTTATAATAAATATAACACTCTCTCACACATACACACACTTGTAATAAAAATACACGCTTATTTATGTCTTTAAGCAATATATATATGCTTATACAAGGGCTACTTTTTCGTTAATAGAGATCGGGGTGGATCACTTACTGAGTTTGATTGACAGCCGGTTTTTTTCTTCTCCTTTTCTTTTAAAGGATTACTTGCCGAGTAGCCGTGCTCACCTTTTTTCTACCTGAGAGTAAGTAGTAAATGTTATGCTTGCACTCTTCTTATGTGTATACTACTCAAAAGCTTATACTCATGTGGTTCACTTACTCACACAAAACGTCTTCTCTCTTTCTTAACTGGCTGATTGAGTGACTGGATTTTTGTTTGCTTACATTTACATTTGGGTGAGCCACTGAGGAGTTATTATATACTTGTTATAATCTTATTGTGTGCACTTTTTGTGTATCACAATATAATAACTTGAGATATGTATATAGTCTCTATTTCAATTTTTCATATGAGTGAGTTCACGAATGAATCAAAAACGCTTATTAAATTTTTTTATGTGTACTTCCACGTAATATGGTTACACACACAGGTAAAGAAGACAGGAGGCTGATGATATGATGATAACAATAATACTGTTTTCTTTTATCTCAATTTTTCTTTCAATCACGGTTGCTTTTTTATCCCTTTTGCAAGTTTGCTACACGGGATGGGATACATATATATGAAGCTGTTTGACTTGCTCAAGTTTCCCCTTCTTTCCTTCAGCCAAGCTTTATATGTCGGTATTGACTTTAGCGTGGTCCTTAGCTATGCGATGCTGGGTGAATGAGTTGCTCTTTTCTTGCTTGAGGATATATGGATCCACGTGTTTGGCAGGGTGAAATTCTTTTCTAGAGAAATATTACGTTCATGTCACAACTCCTCTTGTTAAATTAATTTAAGGTAATTTTTTGTTGTCCGAGAAAGGAAAGGTCTCTTAAAATATTTGTCTCCATTTGCTTTCAGGACAGATAGACCGAATCGGATTTGACACTGTTTTTTGTGTGCTCCGTTCGGCAGGGCAGTGTGAGCTCGTGTGATTGTTTCAAGAATGTGAAGATGAGTAAATAAGATCTCTTCTTTTTGAACTGAGTGACTGTTTGATCTCAGATGATGATGATGTTTGATGCTTGGCTTAGCTCATACTATTTTGTATACGCATGTGTGTAATCCGTATGTATGGGATATCTGGGAATGTTATGGTATGGGACGGTTGTTGGTTTAGTTTAATGAGTAAGATGTGTGATGTTGATGTGTGTAGGTGAGTGAGTGGTGTGTGGCTAGCTATGTAACAAAGTGACGTCTAAATAATCCTCTTGACTGCTCACTACGTGTGTACCCTTCTTTCCTTTTCTTCTTTTCTGTCTTTTTTTTTCTTTTTGCTCAAAATGTTTAGCCTACCTGTCAGAACGGAACAAGAGATTTTTCAATGTGGTAATACGGTGTTCTTCCAAACAGAAAATGCATTCTCTTCTGTACATTTTACATAGCAAAGCAAGGAGTATAGTAATAATTGGATAAAGTGTAACAAGGTACTGCTCTCTCATGTCCGTTTTAAAGAGGTGGTGTGGTATTTGTATAGGTAAAATATCATAATATCTATCTTAACTAACAAAAACGAGGCAGGACAGGACACAAGAAAAAGTATAATAGAGCAAGCAGTAAACTGAGCAGGCCAGAGAGAAAAGTTTTTAAACAACTGTATTGTGTATGGAATGGGTATGGATAAGCTCTAATAATGCCTTAATATATTATAGAGCTGTAAAGTATAATGAAAAAGGAGCTTTGGGTCGTATTTTTCGAGTTTATATATAAGCTAAATACACACAGAGTGCAATGCAGTGGTGCTGGTAGAAAATGTCAGCTAGATTCGCCACGGGTTTTTCTAGCTGTCTCAATATCTGTCTTTGTCAGCTAAATACACACAGAATGCAATGCAGTGGTGCTGGTAGAAAATGTCAGCTAGATTCGCCACGGGTTTTTCTAGCTGTCTCAATATCTGTCTTTGTCCAAAAAGGAATGAGCGTGGTTATAATGTAGAATGGATAGGGTTGACTTTGACCGTATTACTTATATAAGGATGTGATGTGTGTGCATGTGTATATAATATCCGTGAAGTTCTGTGTTGCAAAGCTACTGTTGATATGATGATGGGAAAGAATTGACAGAGAGATCTCTACTTGGAAAAACAAACCAAAGCTTAGCACGCCTAAGCTTCTGCCATCCATCCATCCATTCCTCTTGTCATAATATTGGGTGTATACTCTTATGGTGTATAGAAAACAACAGAGAACTTGTTTTCCCTTGCTCGTACGCATCTCTTCATTTACAAGAAAGACACTACCGTTCAAAAAGAGTACCATATAATATCTTGTCTTTATAAAAGAGTATGGGAAGGAATAGGAATAACATTGAAGCAGGATACATTGTTTATCTTTGACCATCTAGTCCATGTGGAAGCTGAGGTGGAGCTAGGGGAACCTGATTGGCGAGCATACTGGCTCAAGACGCCTCTTTCGGATGTTATTTACCAACCAAGGGAGCTAAGACATGTAAGCTTGGGACATGCTAGCATGCTAAAGCTTCTGCTGGAGATTTAAAGCACGTTGCAGTGTATACTGGTATATTGACGTGTATATTGCGATAGAATATGAAAAGATCCTTTTTTACCATCTCCATTTTTTTTAAACCAAAACCTACGAGAGAATAACAAAAATATGTGCCTCCTCTGTCTTTAGCTCCTTACAGCCTGGGTAGAACTGAGTGAGTGATGAGAATTTTCATAGGGAATTGAGCTATATTCCTTGGTATCAGCTCAGTAGCATTTTCTTGTTCAATTTTAAGCAAAGTCAAACGTAGTTGATGCAAATATACACAAGTAACTTACATGTATACATGTAGTTTAACTTTGGAATAGAAGTAGCTTATATGTATGTAGGTATGAGACAAGAATTTTTGGAGTCTGGCTGTAAAGATGAAGATGAACTTGCTCATTCCTCACTAAAGCGTTGGAAAATGTTGGGGAAGATGCTCAAAAGACTTTTAGATTTTGTGTTTTTACGATGGTTATGGATAGTTGCAGCGCAGCGTAGCAGAGAATACTAACGTGGGAGCAATTTTTCTTATAAGAAAGACGCCAACATTTTCATAGTGCAATTATAAAAAGCGGTTGTATGTTGTGTGTATATACAAACTGCCTTTGTATTGGATTGTACAAATGTTATGCATGTGCATGTGTATAAGTATACCCGTTTTATTCCAGTAACAACTACAATATAAATATACTACCTAGTATAATCAAACGATGCAAACTATGTGATACTGTATTTTAACGTACATGCTAACAAAGCTTAACTCTTTTTCTTGTATGATTTATAAAAATTTTCTTGTTTCATATAACTATATGCACGCTTCAGCTATTGCTGTGTGCTGATGTAGCTTCATTACGATGATAGTTAAGAATAATGAAGATGATGAGGCTTCTTTTGACTTGTTCGTATACCAGTGCTGATGATAATAATAATGATAATCCTCTTTACTTGATTAGGATAAGCCTGTCTGTGGAAATAACATCGTTTGCATATAACAAGAACAATACATAAATACATACACATCTTGCATATTATAATTCCAAGCGTATGCACAAACATAGAACAATTCTATAATCAAAAAAGGAATTTGAAAATGCCATTTCATGTGTACATTTATTATTTACCACACGTTGCTACCAAGCTCATCGCCTTCTCGCTAGTTGGCCAAAGAAAATTGAAATAAGGT
>JAHZNG010002749.1:0-11962 GCA_027744375.1 Orchesellides sinensis
TGTAGAGTCAAATATTTCATGCAATGATGGGCATATGTAATTTATCGTCCAAGTCATAAAAAGCATGTCAATACACACAAGTCAAAGTTGACAAATATTCAGTGCAAATAAAAAAGCAATTTTGACAATTTTGCTACCTACATGTTTATCAAGCTTTTGCAATCTTCCATTCAATTTTAGTTGCAACAAACTAACGACAAGAATTTAGTTAAAGTTGTGGATACGCATTGCCTTAGAATGTATACTAACAGTATAATAAAAACAGGGAATTTTGTTGGTGAAAGCTAGTTTCAGGTAGCCCCATAGATCATAGCTCTAACAAGCAGTTTAGTCCTCTCATATCCCAAACTTTTATAACCTCTTAAAACCAACCAAGCATTTACTGATCAGAGAATTCCTTTTCCCTTAGCAAAAAAAAAATAAAATGATTCTTTTTGTGGGGTCACCATAAACGATCCAATAAACGTCATTATTATTATTTTCTTGAAGGGAAATAAATACCCCAAAACGAATACATCAGACGGTAAAAACGGCTATGTATAGGATGTATATTAGAAAAACATATTGAGTACATAAACATGTGAACATCTGTATGCTAGTTTAGGAAAGTCGCATTCATTTCAGGTTTAGATGAAGGAATGCAGCATAAACGCTTCAACTGAAGACTTTGCCGATTATCTTGCTTAATTATGTGGAAGAGTAATTAATATTTATCCCAAAAATGGGTCTGTCTGCCATTAAATAGGGGAAACAAGTATGAAATAAGATTTTGCAGCATCAATTCATCTAAAACCACCAAATGTTTACAGGTTGGTAGGGTTGGGATTGATAGGATGGTTATAAAGTCCACCTGGCAGGAAGTCATAACATTTATACGGGAGTCTGGGTTGACCATATTGAATATCATTCGTAAAGATTCATTTTCTAAACTAAACATTAACCCGTGGCCTATCTTTTGTTTACAGGATTAACAAAATGAAGTCAACAGTCGGAATTTTCGTAGTGGCAATGCTCGCTGCATTTGCTATCAAGGCAGCTCACTCCATGCCACCCCAATGCAGTCCTGATACACTTGAAGATATTGACAACCCAAAACTGCGTCAAATATGTGAATTCCTCCGAAATTATGCAGCAGCCGTGGAAGAGTCCCAAAGAGGTTTGACAGCAATGCTTTTATCATCAAACCCCATTTTATTCCTTTGAAGATGGAAATAGTAAATTTAAATAATAATGATAATAATTACATCCCTTTCACGTTTCCGATTCGGGGTGTACTAGATTTTTGCCCAAGGTTGCACATGGCCAAATGTACAATGCCAGATTATTTGATTACTTGCATCTATGCACCTATCTAATATTTATTGGAACTATTTCTTTCTTCTTGTTTTCGTTGGGGAAAATAAGTAAGGAAATTTTTGTGGCAAATGACCCAACCTAGAAATCATTTCCTGACATTAATGAGTTGTTAAATGTAAGAAATAGTAGTCAGAACCAAAAAGGGCACTTCACATGCCAAGAAACTTTTGTCATTCACATTCAGACACTATTTCATTACAGCATATTGTCCCTAGAGACTATCAAATTATTGTGGGATCTTTGCTCTTCGTGACTCCACAAAAATATCAGGATTAGCAGGATATACAACTCCACTTGAGAAAATTGACCAAGACATGTATAATCCTAGTTGTCTCCTTGCTACGCTATAGTTTTTATTGCAATCGATTTACATTTGCAAGTTTTGGGGGTACACTAAGAACTCAAATATTGATGCAAACTTTCACCGTATATTCACAAGTTAAATAGCAAGTCCGCTTATAACAAACTGTTACGTATTTTAATAGCTGTAGAAACTATTCTCAGAAGTAGGTGCATTGCAAATTTTTATTCGATAAACGATTAATAAAACTAAAGCACAAAAGTACAAAGAATGAAACACTTCCTAAATTAAATCAATTTGTTAACCTGCTCCATAATAAAATAGGATGGGGCTTGCCTATCAATACGACATATGAGTTAAATGGATCTATTACAAGTATTTAGAGTGGCGTGCGTAAATAAACGAGAAAAATCTTGTTCGTGCTACAAACTTCAAAAGCTATTCATGCACGTGACTAGATTAGCATGAAAGTGTCATTGAAAGAGTAAAAGTACTTGTCAAAGGGACTTTCATCCAGAAGAAACGCATTTTTACTACGATTATAGGGATATACGTAGCTCGTAGAAAAAGTTGGCAAATTGCGTGATTTCAGTAATGATCTCCTCAAGTAATGTGTTATCTTGGGGTTATCTGAGAACACGAAACAAAACATTTACTTTGATACCACAGTTTAACTTTTAAACACAGTTTTCCACATAAGAATCTATACAAATCTTTGCTAACAGGATTTAATTTTGTAGTCTTAACTGAAATTTGGGATTGTTTCATTTATCAACAGGATCAGCAGGAGGACATCTTTTCCCATTTGGTCTTATTGACAACGGTGTGGCCCAGACTGTTACTGCTATAAAATTGACTCCTTCGGACTTGGAGTAAAAATATTGATATGGCATGATTATAATAATGAAACAAGAAAGTACTTTTCAAGCTTATGAGTTTTAATATATTATTGTCAATTATACGTTAAAAGTTGAGGGTTTTACTAACACAACTCTTCTCGATGTAAAGATTACCATCAGGAAAGGCTTTCATTTCTTATATAGCCATATGCTACAAAGTTTTTTTCCTTTTGGTTATTGTCTTAATTTTGACTACGCATCATTTTTTTGTATTTGCTGAGCTGTAATTACACAGGATAATTTGTTTTCGTTTCTTTACAACGAGTTGCGAAGTCATTATTCCATTTTTTTATCAGTAGAAAGGTAGGCGTTATCCAATGATGTTAGCAAAAACCTGATAGTTTCTACTTTGAAATATGTAACAATTTTAAAACAAGTAATCAGTTCTTTTTTGTGACTTTTACCATGATAAAAAAATTATAATATAGTAATTATTGTAAAAGAAATTGTTGTTATATAACTATGTATATTACTATAATATTGTATGTATACTTGTCACAAAACTTGAAACAAAAAATGATTTTTTTCATTGTTTCCTTTCTCTTTAAGTGTATAGAAATTTTGTTGATTTCTAAAGCCTACGTTGATTTTTGTATTTTTGAAAATGTCATAGATGCACAGAAATATATAATTATATTAATTACCATATAAGTTTATTAAACGTGTTTAAATACAAGAAAAAAAGTTTATGGCAACGGTTTCACACGTTGTTGTCCTTTCTATGTTGAAATATGTAACCAGCGGATAATCCTACTAATTTACCTCATTTTACAAGCGCGGTCCACAACAAACATTATAATTACGATGATATGGACATGATATGTATATATCACGTTGGATTCTTTACTAACTAAGCTTTTCTCTTAGATCAGGTGAAAGTTAAGAAGTTCATATTGTTATAATATTTGCATGCATCTGTTGCAACGCTCCCTATCTCTATCTCTGTTAATGGTTTACCGTTCAAATTAGTTGTTTGCTATAATGTTCATTCACTCACGTAAAAAAACATTAGTGTTCATGACGTAGTAGTAGGAATTTAGTAGCAGGCCAAATGCACATGGCAAATTTTTGTAGAAAACCCACTTAACCAGTGTAGAATTGCACGCTTCCGCTTTCCAGCTCAGTTATTCAGGATTATGGCTAACATCTTAGGCTTCATACTAATATTCAGTATAGCTACTAGTGGAATGCACGAGAAAACTACACAGATTCTTAAAAACATTAGCTTGACTCCGTTTCCCAAAGAATTTTGCATATCTGCACGTTTTAGTGAGATGGAACCTTGTTGAAGTAATAGTTTTATTTAGTATGGGTTGTTGACGTCATATAATTTAAATTTGGTAGCCCGTATATGATTTACGTATTTGCTGTATGGATTACGTTGAAATTTTGTTGTATAAAAGCAAATTTAAATGTTAGACAATATTGGCTACGCAGATATTTCTAGGATTGTACAGAACTTTATTTTTCGACAAACATGATGACATTATGAAATTGAGGAATCTGAATGTTCTTGACTGTTAGTAGTAAACATGATAAACTTATGTGTGTCTATATAGTCTATTTACAAGTACCGTGTTGTTAACTAGTTAAACAATATATAAAAAACGAGGTTAGTTCCATAGTTGTACTAATGCAATGTTTACCACTGGTTACTATATAATAAATATTAAAACACGATTTTACTGCTTTCCTGCATATTATTTGAATTGAAGTTGTTGTGGTTCCGTCCGTAGTAAAAAAAAGACTTTGAAAACTTCGCAAACATGAATGAATAAATCTCATTCTGCATGACATGACATGAGAAAACCACATTCCAATGTTTATCAAGAGTATCTAGTAACCTCGGCTTAGTGGAAGAAAATGGCAAGGGCATACAACAACATGGTAACACATAGTGGACATGGACAAATAAACAAAGATGAAACTTTTGTGGTAGCCTTTGATCCTCAAATCAATAGAAAATCCAGAAAAAGTTTATTAGATGGTAACATTTTGTTTTCAATATTGCATTACAGTGTGTGAATGTCAAATAGGAGGATTTGGGCTCATTGTCTTGATTGAATGCGAATATATCATAAACCTTATATGACAGTTTGAAGGTTAAGTGAAGGCAAATTGAAACATATATGCAGCGTACCAGTAATCAACTGTTTGGAGGAGTATTATAACTTCAGGCGTTCCTACCTCGATTGTTTTTAGTTACGCAAGGACACTCTGTTTTTACTTTTGATCAATTCACACTTATTATACTCCAACGCAATATTGCGTTATTCAGTAACCCTGGCATTGCAAGTTTGGATTAGGCTAAATCTAAAAAATGTTATTTTTAGTGGTTAAAACCACATCTGAAATGATAATTGCATTCTAAAGTATGAAGACTGACAGAAATAGGTTTACCAGCGTGCAAACCTTAATCAGTTTTTAAATCTCAAATTAAATGTCCCCTTTAACTTATTTGCAATGAGGTAATACAATGTAAACTTTCAAACTAGTACTTGTATTTTTTCATATTGAACAGAAAAAAGCCTTATAGTGATTTGTCTATATAATTTTGATGTTTCTTTTTATAGTCAAATTGTATCAAAAGAACAATCTTGGAACGTTCAAATCCATAGTTCTCTTACGAACACTGAGTTTTCCGCATCATACGAAATGGACCATGAATTATGTTCTTGTCCAATTGTCATATTGTTATAATGGGTTAACTTGTGTACCGGATTATTTGGTTGGTTTATTATTATGAATTGTACAAGACTGGAGAGAGGAAATAAGTAAGAGAGAAGAGTCAGGAAGTTTGTCAGTTTCAAGATCAGATCGAAGACTGATTCCAATCTTGTATTCTTTATTCTAATTCTGTACTAAATACTAGTTAGACAAAACGTATTTGCCTAGTACCTATGGACATAATCTTATACTCGAGTGGCAAAGTCACACCCACACCCTTTACTTCCAACAAAATGTTTGTGCATCTTTGCATGCACTAATCACATGTAATGTTTCATAATCATACCTACCTTATTCTACAGCGAGATACTACAGTAATTTGATCTAATCGTAAAATAGGTCAGCTTGTTGCTGGAAGATGATCCTAAATGAATGCATAAATTATTTTACAACATTGTTATCATTATTAATTAATGTACCTTATACTTAAATACATGAAAATGTGTAACAATATTAATTTTAAATAACCTTAGGAAGATTTAAACACTTCGGTTAATAATTCGAATTACGCTTGATTCTTGCCGAACAAATGCAGACAGAAAATATTTAAGAATGGCAAGTTTTGCTAAACAGATACCTCCGATTCAAATTTACTTGCGTTTTTTCTTCAATGAATCTTTATAGTACTAGTATCTCCTCTGCACCATACTTCATTAATGGCAATACAGAAATTTGGTGGGAGCTCTGCGGCTCGTGAATCCCAAGGAAAAACTTAACAACCGTGAAAATAACTGTCTCGTACGGGTGATTTAATGCAACCTAAATACACAAAGAAGAAATTAGATCTACAAAAACTGTTTAATGGATGGATGCTAATTGAAGTCTTATGCAATTGCATGGTTGCATTTTTAATTTATGCAGCACTGTGAAATTACAGGAAGTTCAACATTACGGCAATTCTGATACATTTATTTCTGCTTCAATTTTAAAGAAATCTATTTTTTTCGAGTGGAAATTTCTTCCGAAAGAACGGGAAGGTTAGGATATTTGTTCATGCAAATAAATACTTCAATTTAATAGTACCTATCCAGGAATCCCATTCATGTGTTTATTTGCAAGAAAACATGTGTAGTAACTTGTTGAAGGGATGTCATACATACATTTCATTTGTCACCAATTCAAAGTGAGTTTTAAAAAGAAAGATTTTTGGAATTTTACAGTGATAACAGTTGATAATTTGACACAGATCTTTTTACACTCCCATTTTTAATGTTGTCGAATTTCTTAATGCAAGATTGATTCACCGAATTCCCTCAATGTAAGGACGAGATAACAAATAAGATTAATCTGAAAGATCAAGTTCAACCTTTTAAACATCGTTCATCGTTTGGCGCTTTAAGATTTCTAAATGAAGCTATTATATTTACTTACTTTAAAAACTTGTGTTTAGATAAGCATGATGATCCCCACAAAAAGAATATACTACGAAGGATGATAAAATATCAGTTACATCATATAGACCAACCATCACATGATTGCAAGGATCAACGTTTAAAAATATATCAATGCAATATTTTACCAGTGCTTTGAAGCTAAAACACTCCAATAAACTTGTCTCCTCGTGTTTCTTCAATTTGAATCGGACTCTGATTCGGATGCAGTTGGTGTAACAGGAGGACTTGCATCGCTGTCTCCGAACACCTCATCTGCTATATTCACACCAGCTTTTTGAGGCTTCTGTCAAATCAATGATAACAAATCCATCATTAAATTAAGGACAAATTTTAGTACAGGGGACAATGTAACATTTAAACCCAACAAATATAATAGTACAATGCATACAACATAGGTACATGTATATTTACAATTAGGAATTCTAAGAGCACGTAATCCTGACTCGTAAGAGTAATGCAGAGTCGTACTGCTCAAATACAAGAAATTATCTTCAGTCATAGTAAACAGTCATGAATATTATATATAATTTATGTTATATTGGAGGATTACTGAGCCAACAGTGGTTAATTGAAATTTATGCATACATAGACACAAAACCGGGCAAAGAGTTACATTAAAAACGTTTTAAACTTGACATATTATTATTTATCACATCCGTTTTTAGTTCAGTTAGTAAATCACCCAGATAAACACTGTTAAAGTATATTAATGTAGTTAAGTGTAACGGATCATTCTTAGAGTAAAAAACAGCTTTTTAAAACAGGATACCAACTGTTACCACTGTTAACTGTTAGCTGAAAAAATCATTACAGTGCATCAGTTATTTGTTCCCATTAAATCTGTGTATACGGAAACAAATATTATTTCAAATCAATTAAATGCTAAAATTAAAGTCAATCAACTTTCAAAAATCCTAGAATGTCGATCAAAATATGCATGACGATCTTTGTACTTGGAATACGTGTTAAAGTTTACTCAATACCGTAAAAATGGTAGAATCAGAATACTTATGTGTTATTTGATATACTCGTAAAATAGACATACGCAATGTCATAACTTACTTTGGTGAAAGCTCGAATTTTATTTTTTTCTGTCAGTGTCAAATAGTCTTGCGATTTTGTCCCCTTCCTGTTGCTGTACGGAATTACGGAATTTTCATTTTAGTCAAGCTGTTCCGAAATTTCTTCATCTTTTGGCGATGAAATAGTCGAGCTGCATAATGCAAATAGTCGATTTTTTAAAAACTCAAGTTATGTAAAATCTGTAAACTACAAAAAGTCAGCTAACCCTTGGCAAATAAATTTTGCATTAATTTCACATACCTTCATTAGGACGAGTATTCACGTTCCGTAGATCCTTTTTAAATGACTTCATCATTTGAGGGTCAGTAATAGTCCTGCCCCCATCCATGAAGGTAATTCGTGTTGACCCATCATGCAGTCTGTTAAATACGCACAATTTAAATATTGTAATACGATTTAGTGCTACCTTATAATGACAGTTGTTGTAGCTGTTGCCGTTGATGAAATTAGTTTCTTTTTAATTACCCTCAGAACGAACGGATTAGTAAGGGATCTTAGGTACCTACTTTACGGATGGTGGATGTAATATCCACTTTACTTTGTACATCCGTGGCCCCTTTCCAACTTCTTCCACAGTCTGGCAAAATATGTATGCCTAGTAAAACATAAATATTATACGCATTAATAAAGTTTATCAACAGAAACTATTTCTAATTTCCTACGCACTTACATTATTGCTAACTTACTGGACACCAACCTTCCAGTTTTTTTATTTCCAAAGATTTTAAAGCTGATTCGCAGCTAAAACGTCTTTATTTTAAGCCTCCAGTCAGCAGGTCATCCCTTTTGAGAGTTTGCTGCTACTTTCTTATTACTAATTTCAATTTTTGCAGTTAGTTACAATAAAATTCTGCTGCAGTTTGTGTAAATTTGTGTTAAGTTATTTTGGAAAACTAATCGTGATCGTTACCCATAAAAAACTAATCAGCAATTTATAGCATAGGCTGGAAAATTTTTCTACGTTATTTATGTACTTTGATAAGTACACGGATCACTTTCTGTAATTCAAAATTGAAGCCCTTACATGGTCCAACTCCAAACTAATAATACTTTCGGAATTTAGGTAATATTGGTGACACTATGTAAGGAAGTTCAGTTCACCGATTCTATTGTGACTCTTTTGTGCATTGTTGTAAAGTTCATAACTGTATTAAAGGTAATTTAATGAATTTTTAATTCAATCTTTCTCACAAACACTTTTCTCAAATAAAAAAATACTACTGTGTTTGCTCTGGTCAAAAATTCAACTGGATTCATTAAACTTCAAAAACCTTTTTAAAAACTGCTCACTCTATCGCTGCCATTTTTAGCCTTCTTTAAAATGTCTGGGTATCATGGTCCTCAACATCCATGTCAACCTCTTCGTCGTCATCGTCATCATGACTCTCACTCTCCTCATCATCATTATCATCCTCTTCCTCATCTTCATCCTCATCCTCATCAACGTAACTCTGCAAGTCAATTGGATTTTGAATTACACAATCATCAAGAAGCACCGGGATAGGGTGGCTCTCCTCTCCCTAAAGATGTGAAAATGAAGCCAAATAGCCTGATATTTTTATGTTGCTATTAGCTTTGCAAATCTGTTTCAAACAACGTCACAGAAACTGAAATAAAACTGCGTTAATTATGTCCAAACTGTACAATAAAATCAGTTATCACGCAAAAAAAAATTCAATACAAAAAACTATTTAGGAACACATTCCAACAATACATTAAAACCCTCCCACATTTAACTTTTTATTTACAGGGCGTGCAAAAAGCAAGAAAAAACAACAAGAATTTCAAAACGCAATACATTTTTACATACAAAAATGAAATCTATGTACAACAGCTTTTTTTATGTACAACTGCAAAGATCGGAAATGCAACTCAAAAACAGCAAAACTACCTTAAAGCCGCACTCTAATCTTTACTTTACCTCATTGGTGGACTTGCCCACTGGCAAAGTTTCACAGTGCCTTTGCTCAACTCGCTCCAACTAGAGTATAGGTACCAAATTACTACTATTAGGAACCACATTAAAAAACCAAGGGCTTAATTATAAATGCCATTTACCTCAGCCGCCACCTCTTGCTCTAAAAGCCATAATTCTTTGTCTTCCTCTGCGGAATCAAAAGAGAACCAGAGAGTACTGACAAGTGACGGGAGTGTTTTTCCTGTTAGCGGTCTTTGCCCCATATTTTCTCCAAATTTTGACTGTTTAGTTGCCTATTAAAATTTAATTAGCGGAATTGACCACGTTGTGAATATTGGCTAGTCAAAATACAATAAAAAATGGTGTCTTACAATGAAATTTGTCTCTCTCTCTTTGAATGCTATGTAAGCGTCACTGATGACTGTCGCTATTAATTTGTTAAGGAATTCAGTTTCAGTGAATAAAAACAATAGTGAAGTAGCGGTCACTCAAATATGGCTTACTTCTCCAGCGGTAGATGTATGAATAGGCAATGTCATCTTTTTCTCCATAACATAATACACATAAATATACGTATACCATAACCAAAGAGTTGTATTTCCATGATGAAGATAGGAGTATGAAAACCAAGACGTTTTATATATTACAAGGTTACCTAAAAAAACATCTACATCCTGATACAGCATCAAATGGTAAAAAAGTATTGACGAGATATAGGTATACGTATATACGTTTTCGGTGCTCCCCTTCTGTATTATTTGAGAGAACAACTCTTACTATGAAAGTAAAAGCCATACTGATTTAAGGTGATTTCTCTGAAACATTGCCCAACAGCATAAAGCTGTACCCCTGCAGCATTTTTAGGAAATAGCTGGTATTTAATATGAAAAGTGTTTCCAGATATTACTTACACTTAATAATAAAACAAAGAAAAGTGTTTCTTTCAGATTTTTTAGTCTCGTTTAAATTGCTTATGGTCTCTTTTAAGTTACGAAATGCGAACTAGTTGTATTTTAGGACGACTGTATTTTATATGCTAATTTAAAAGAAAATGACAATGCCTACACAATGATTAAAAGGAACGAAACATTGTTTTTGAAATTGAGTCAATAAGTACTCGAATAGGATTGTTTCTTATCACAAAAAAGATGATCCAGGTAATCGCAAATGTTGACGAAAAATAAATGTGGAACTGTTTCGTTTAAAATATCTGCTGCCGCAACAAAACTTTACAGCTTTGGGGTATACAGCTTGAATATCGCTAAACCCTTTGGCAACATACTCACAAAGAACTTATGAGCAATACAAATGCAGCAGCACCTCAAAGCATAAATCTACTTTGTTCATCTTGTTTGTATGCACATGCATTTTTCGCGTTATTTTTAATCAAAAATACTTTTACCTTAAGTTATATTTTAATATCATGGTTTAAAAAAGGGTTTTGATACAAAGACTAAACAGTTTAATTATGCTTAAAGTGAAATAGTTATAAACTTTTCATTTGCATTCTTGTTAACCGACTGATTTTTCATATGTAATTGTCTATTGGTATTACCATAATCATACAAATACCTTCCCAGTAAATTCTTTTAAAAGTTAATTTCTACCTTACTGTAAGATTCTACATGATATATCAGTTTAGAGAAATTTAAATGAGTTATCAAAGGCAAATTTAATCAATGAATACATGATTGAATCCCAAATTTCATTCCTTGGTTTTATTAAGGTCATCCAAAATTTAACTCCCAACTTCCTAGCTAGCCATGGGTAAAACGCACCTATAAAAGATAAACGGTACATATTACAAATAGGTACCTTCTAGAATTTTCATAATATGTAGGTTACCAAGCTCGTGTCGGGGCTGGACAACGTATCAATATTTGTACATTAAACAAAATGAAATTCTCCTGTCTCTTTCTTCTGTGATACTCGTACACACGCCCAGCTCTACTTCTGACAATGCCGGCCTTCAAAATAATTTTAAATTTCGGTTTTCACGCTGCAACACGTATGTAATGTTGTCTATGTCACTAAACGTATTGTCTTTTGCATGTGTGCACAATTGGTAACACATGCACACATGCCCTTAAATTATGCAATTTATGTTTATTTTTGCTCACCAACTATCAGTCATATATATCTGCAAAGTGTTCCTAACCGGTTCAATTCCGTATTTTATACTGTAATTTTCCAAAATTTGCTATAAAACAAATTGACCCAACATTTTTTGTCATTAGGTTAATTTATCATGCATACATTTGGCGTAGACTAGTATGGCAAAAGC
>JAHZNG010002750.1:0-12585 GCA_027744375.1 Orchesellides sinensis
TCGCCTCCGGACTCCTCCTCGTTATCACAGTCATCGTTCACTATTTTGCAGATAACCCCCTCGACCTAACTTTTACACCCTTAGACTTTGTCGTCCTCACTCTAGTATTGTTTGCCATGTTAAACCATACTGAAGAAAGGGTAAGCATCAGAAGGATTCGGAACTTACACCCAGAAGACCAATTCGAAGACTACGCCATTAATGGAAGGGTCCCAAGAAGAATTCGTCGTCGACGTGGCCATGGCCTTAATAGAATACCTCGTTAAAAATCTTTAGTTATGTATATTCCACCTATTTTTTGCATTTATGTACCTCTAATCTTACATTAAAGTTATCTTAATCATTATGCAACGCCATCAACGCTTATCAATCATTTAAGGTTCCTCTATTTTCCTTTACTTTGCGCAAATTTTCAAACTGCATAACAACAAAATTTAACATGTGCAGATCCATTTGGAAAGTTTTAAAATGGCCAATTTTGAGGCTCAAAATCTCGAAATCTATAAATTTAATTTTTTTCGAACACGGTCTATAAACAAGTATAACAATTAAATTAGCCTTCTAGTTCGTTACATTTTTAAAATGAACCCTCTGACATGCTCTACGGTGGGGTCAAAGAATTTAATTTTTACTCCTCACCGCTCCTCACCATTTAAATACATGGAGGACTTTGGAAACTCACACCCTAGCAACGGAGAAATTTGCTTACACATTAAAATTAATAGAGGAACCTTAAGCTTACTTACCACGTACTGAACTGACGCCTCCTTCATTTTTCATACCTCAGCATTTGGCATAGCGTCACTTCATCACGTACGCACTTACATAAACATACACCTCTCTCCATTCACAAGCGACTAAATACTGCCCCTTATATTTGGAAACTCACACCCTAGCAACGGAGAAATTTGCTTACACATTAAAATTAATAGAGGAACCTTAATAAAACTTTTGTTACTCAAAATTCACCGAAGTGAATAACTTTGATTTACTATGTTACAAACAAAAACTCCTGAATTAATAACCTTTACCTAAACTTAATTAACTATCATAAAATGTTGAGTACCATCTTCTACGCACACAACGCTGATATTCATACACTTTTGAAAGCACGTAAATGTGCATAGGTACATACATATATGGTTTACACATTGGCTACTTCTTTCGTTTTTGATTTATATTGTACTTACAACATGTCATAAGTTTAAATATTGGAAATGACAATTTATTCAAATTCATCATAACTTTGACCTAAAACTTATTAATGTCTTCGTTCTTTAAGTTCGTATGTACTTTAAAAGTATTTTACACAAAATCATATTCATTTTACTTGCGGACTAAAGGGCATAATCTACATAAAGAAATGAGAACCCGACGAAGTTAGTTTTTCCAATTACCATGTTATGCATGCATATAGAACAAACCGTTTTATACGACTACGACTCCACGACCAAACTAACGCCCATGGAATCCTAATTCCCAATATCAGTAAATAGGAAAACGACAAGCTCACTATGATCAGTACTGGCAAGTATAAAATGCGAACGTCAAAACCTTTTAGACATTCTGACATTCAGTATCCTTCTGTGCAAAAATGCTTTATATGTATCAGGTTCTTCTGTTTTTGTGAAGTTAACGTAGAGCATACATATTAGTAGATGTACATAAGTTGACTTACGTTTTTGGTATCTCTCTAAGAACTTTTCTGTATACTATATTATATAGAAGTGTAAAGAAAAGATAACACAAACAGTACACCCACATTGTACACAGTTTTTTATCATATTTGCACGACAAGCATACATAGAAAGATATAAAAATCACATGAATACGTTTTCCCTAGGTTGTAGGTGGAAATCGGTATAAAAGAATTAGGGTCTTATTTTGTCGTAAACGCAAATGAAAAGGCATTACTAAGTAATGACGAATTGAACACATTCCACAAACCCATATTGAAGCTCAACGCAACGTTTTTCTTGTAGCCTTAAACAGCATTTAAAGTTCCTACAGGAAGGAACGTTTTCATGTAAGAGATTATATTTTTACGAAGAAAAAACAAAATTTTGAAGAAAGCAACGTATTTACAGAATTGGCACCTTTATAATGCCCATGCCGGTAAGCTTCCTAATTCATTGTGAGTTTTTATTTTGTCATTGACACATGAATTTCAGAATAAATTAATTTTCCCTATCCAAATCTTTGTTCTTTTGCATTGATTATACGTATAAATATTGTGTCTGTCATTCTATTCCAAATTCCAGCATAAATTGTTTCCAATCAATTCAATAAGTTTCTGAGAAAGTTTGGTGAGCCTGCCTTAACATGGATTCAAATCCAAAATCTTCTCTGCGGACGCTGATAAACCAAGTGACCAAGGAGAAGCTTGCATGGCTTGATAGCCAAAGGAAGACCCTGAAAGCGCTCTTTGAACCAATTTTGGACAAGTACAACAAGCCTGAGAACAAAGCCAGCCCAAAATTCCTTACTGAAATTCATGAAGCCTTAAAAAGCTGCTCGGTTATCTCAATGAGTGACAATGCGGAACTTGTGGAGAAGACCAAGGACCTTACCGTGTTTCTCAACTGGATCAAGCCTGAAGATCCAGACGCGGCGGTGTATTTCGGCTCTAAGCACTTGGTTCAACATTGGATTGACACTCTCGTGCGCTACATCAAGTTTCAAATTGAAAGATGTGAGTATTCCTGTTTGTATGCGGACGCCATGACGCAATACATGGATGGGTGTTCTGAAGAGGTGGACATGGGGGACACTGTTGGGGATCAAGAGGGTACAAACAAGGAGAAGACAATGAAAGAGTTCTCTGAGAGAATATTCGCTGCTCCTACTGACTTTGACAACAAGAAGTTTCAAAAATTCTTAAATGAAACCCTCTTTTACATGGAAGATCCTGAGCAGAAAGAATTGCTGCTGAAGACCAGGCGTTCGGTGGAAGACATTTGTAAATATACCTTTCAATATGAAGCCGACACTATTAACGTCCAAGAAATTAAGCTCTGTATTGATGGGCTACTGGCAGAAGATTTACTTGGGGCTGAGAAGAATGTAACTTTGAAGGAGCTGAGAGAAAATGAGGATGCCTTGACTGAAGTTTGCACCCTCCTCAAGAATCGTGCACAAAATTTTAAACAGTGGGAATGGCCAGAACCAATTTTTGTGGACTTCAGACGAAATATGGCTGGGCGTTATAGGGCGTACATGGATGAGGACTTGATTACAGCTCTATTTCTGCATTGGGTTGGAGCTAAATGGTGCATTTGGTTTAAGAGCATTTTTGAGAAAATCTACAAATCCAAAATGTGGAAGCGTGGGACTGGCACTGTTGGAGACCTATATTACAAACCACAGTCTATTGAAGGATACAGGAGGGAGTTCCATTCAAAATCTTTTCTTTCCATCCTTCCCAGCAAAATGGAGGACCTGGCCGCTAGCGGTGGATATGACGATGATGGTAGAAGACCAGTTAATACTGGAGCGCTGACGCCTATCCAGATAAAGCAGAAACTATTACATGTCATCAGTAATGAAATCCACCTTAACTCCGTTCTGCGACCAGACACTCCAATGACTGTTGGTCAGACTGACATGGAATGGTTTGGACCCTCCCTCGTTCATGAAGCTGTCCTATCTTTGATGTCGTTCTTTGGAGTTACTAAACCCTGGCTGGAGTTTTTTCAAAAGTTTCTGGAGTCACCTCTAAAAGTTGGGTCTCGATCTGCTAACGTACAAATCCGTAAACGAGGTGCTCCAATTAGTCATCTCCTCACTACATTGTTTGGAGAATCCTTTCTCTTCATCATGGATCTGTATGTCAATCAAAGTTCTGGAGTCTCAGTTTATAGAATACATGATGATTTCTGGTTCTGGAACCATGATCTTGAAAAAGTTACCAAAGCCTGGTCTGCAATGCAAGAGTATACCAAACTGGCTGGGCTGAAGCTGAATGAAGAGAAGAGTGCATCCGTGGTGTGCAAATCCAATGCAGAGCCAGGTTCAATCATTTATGGTCCTGAACCTCTACCCCAGATGAAAGTCAAGTGGGGATTCATTGTTCTACATTCGGATGGAGTATTCCGAATCAGTCAGGAACTGCTAGACCCTCACATTAAAGAGATGCGCAAATGTCTACAGGAGTCAGAGACAGCAATGAGCTGGGTTCACTGCCACAACCGTTACATCCGATTCTTCATCCGTAATTTTGCAGAGCCAGCGATTACATTCGAGAAGCAACATGTAGTACAAATTATGCAGGCTCTCCAGAACATTTACAAAGAGGTTCATGCAGAAGCGAATGGGGATCCAGTGGAAGCCTTGAAAATCAAATTTGCAAAACTATGGGAGAAACAAAGATGTAATGGACTCTTGGGTACACTGGCCTGTGAATCGGGGTGGACTTGGTTTGTTCAACCCATTCTTGGATTTAATTCCATTGCATGAAGCTTACAGAAAGTATGAAGAACGTGAATCCGCAGTTCGACAAGGAGGTGGAGGCAGTCAGTTTGCAGAAGTATTGGAATCAGATAAGAAAGTCTGGGAAAGAATGCTGGAAGAATCTAAGAAACGTATGAAACGCAGATGTCAGCATGACGTTATCCAACACCAAGTTGAAGAAAACACTGTTACTGATATGGAAGTTTCCGAGGGCGAGGATGTTTCTGATGAAGACATGCCAAGGCCTAAAAAGGGACAAAAACGAGACAAGTTTAAGAAGAGAATCGGGTTTCAGACTTCGTGCAGCAGGTACAGGGAGACTAGATGGAACCAATGGCGTGTGCGATACCAGAAATTATTGGAAAACCTGTCAAAGGAGGAACCAGAAGTTGGAGATGGCTCCAACTGGGACGAATGCATGTATTCAGGTCAGCTAACTAACAAATTTGGGGACACTAAATTCATCAACACCAACTTAATTCCACTTAGCCTTATCAGCGCAATGCAAGCCGCCCGTGTTCACAAAAATTAAATTTAATTTCTTGTGATCAGTATTAGTTTATGGTGTTTAGAATTAGTAAGCCATTATAAGATGTAGTATCAGTATCCATAAACATTTAATTATGTATATTTTAGCAGCTAGTAATAAATTAAGCTAATGATGATCAAAGTAAACCACAACAATTTAAGAAGACTGAAACATTAATATCGTATGTACTTTACATAATGACATCCGTATGTATCATGTTTGCAATGTAAGTAGTTAAACTGATACCTTAACTTTAATTCTTAGATATGATTATTGTATGTTGTTTTTTCTTTGAACAGTAATAAATAATAATTCTGTTTTTTCTTGCCAGACCATAAAATAATCGGAACTAGTGCATGAAATCAATTACTGCATAACATTCATCTTCATCTTGTTTATTTGGCCAAAATAATTGGTACTGATAATTCTACAAAATAAAAAGTACCTACACAGTCAACAGTAATATATCTTACTTCTATATTTACTTCATATCCGGCCAGCATTAATCTTCGTTCGTCATTACTCATACTTCATAATTAAGAGGCTGATATTCTGCATAAATGATCTTTCAAAAGAATTGATTTATTCTAGATTTAAGATGAAGTCAAAGATGACACAGCGTCATTCAGATACGCCATCTGCATCCAATATAAGCCCGACATATAAGTTGACAACCCGACGAAGCCAGTGCTCGGGGTGTGTCATAAACTGTAGTCATATAATGATTTTATTATTAGGCGATTTTCTTCAATGATGAGTCTCAACTGTTTTTAAACTGAATTTTGACAGACAACTTGACAGATGTCATATTTTTTTCTCTGTAGTTTATAAATGTGTCATCAAATTGTTATGCCAAGTGCCAGACCGTACAAGCAATAAATATTATATGAATGCCACCATGTGCATAAAGCAAGCTTCACCGTTCATAGGTCTCAAATGTTTAGCTGTACATCACAAAAATGTCAACTAACATACCTACTAAAATTGTTACGAGGTTATTAGTATTTTTTCTATTTAGGTACATATATACTGAATATAGTCCTGCGATTACATTAAGCAAAACAAGCATTTCATTATAACCACTGACCACGGAAGGAAACGGAAGTGGCACACCACAGTGCTTCAGTTCAACCTTTCTGCATTCAAAAAGTAGCTTCAAGCCTTTAATTAACCTCCATTATATACAGACATATTACATGGCTGCGGTCTCGATATTGAAAGTGGATTTAACTGCTTGAAATTGTATTTTGAAGCATATAGATTTTGGTAAGTCTAAATTTTTAACCTTATTGTTTTTCTAGGTTGATGGTCAGAAAAGTTTTTTAATGCATTTTTATACGATTGTAAATGGTGCGTGTGCACAAACCAAAATGTTATACTTTTCGTAGCCCACCCACAGCACATTAACTTTGTTCGAAGTAAAATAAAGTATGGTTAGGAATGGCATGTATTGCCTTATTTTACGCCTCTAATATACATCTTAACAAATAAGCTTTTATTTGTAGACTTTAGCTCGTAAAATGATCTTTTCCTGAATTATACAGACATTTCAACCAGTTTTCAAAAGATTTGACAATTGAATGAGAATATCTGTCAGGAAAAGTGGTGTCGGTGTGTCTGTGTTAAAGGTACTTCCATTAGCGCGTTATTTCCAGTTATAATCAACATGAAAATTTATTCTTTGGTGGGTAAGATCCAAAGTATGAGCTTTTAATACTTACGCAAATACAATTTTTTTTTCTAATCCTATTGATCTCTTTATTATACTTTCAGATTTCATTGTTTTCCGTCGGCATAACCCTTGTCCTTGTCTACTGCTCTGTGGAATGTCAGGGAGCAAAGTATGAGAATTCATTAGATTTGGATGACAATGAGCTGACTATTCTGTTGGATGAGTTGAGTTTGCCACAGCATAGGATTGAGAAAGATAGACCAAAGAGATTTTCATGGTTTAATTTGCAACCTGAAGGAACTAGAATTAGGCATGTGTATTATGAAAAGCCAGCTTCAAGACGAAGGAGAATTATATTTAGCAAAGTTCATGTCTAGTTTTTTATCGTTTTCAATGTTACGACTGAATAGACAATAACTATTTGGATGTTTGGCTAACTTAAATTAGTATATTTATATGAATGTTAACTGGAAGTGCGTATTGGATGGTGGATGGAGTTTTAGTTTTAGGTATTTATTACGAGTTTTGGTTCATTATTATCGATGAATCAATGGAACGTTGACTAGTCCGCAAGCAAAAGAAAATGACATTTATGCTGTTACCGTTATAATTATGCCTTATGGTACGTTGTTTTCTAATAGTTAAAGCTTAATAAATAATATTACAATCGACAACTATTATGCAACAACCTTGATATTTCATTCTGGTAGATACCTAATATAATTTTATAGCATTTATTACTGCGGTGAGTAAACCAAATACCGTGTAAATGGGTTATCAGTTATCATGATGGAAACAAAACTGTTTTGGCTAGGTCGGAATTGTTGTATTGTTTTGGAAATTTTAACAAGTCAAACTAATTTTTATTTTTGAATAGTCCAGAGAAAGTGAATGAACAGAAGAGCGAGAGAGAAGAGAGAGTGGTTGAATGAACAAATGAAAATGATTTCTAAATCGTAAAGTTAATTTTTGTAGTTAAATTCAATTGAATATTTGTTGCCCATAATCAGAAAGTCTCATGCAAACTTAAATGCTTGAATTGGGAAATACACAACTTTTTCAGATTTGCTTACTTAATAAATTCGTTTTCGACCATTTTACAAACCCATTTATTACGACATTTCCGCTCACTATGAAGCTATCCAGAGTAAGAGGATTTATTGCAAAGTGTGTATTTCTTTGTAATTTGTTCTGCATTAATGCCGCTTCTGTACGGCCTTCTGCATCAGGTAAAGCTTTTTAACGTTTGTACAATTTAATTAGTTCTGTAATACTCTAAGACTATTTAATAATACTATGCTGTACATGTACATACCTAAGTTGCAAATAATAATAATATTTTTATTAGGTGCAAATAGTCTTAATCAATTTCAGACCCGAGAAGTTGTCGACCTAGACGATTTTATTATCTTGCAAAAACCTGTATGTCTAAATGAGCTTAAACGAAGTACAAGTAAATTACAATTACGTGCATTACTTATAAAATATTATACTATTTTTAACTTTGTCTGATAGGTTACATGGACCAGAGCAATGGCGGCATGCTTTAATTACGATAGACACTTGGCAGTACTCCCAACTATTGCTGACGCCGAACTTTTAGTGGAGAAACTTAGGGACCTTAGTCAGCCACATCAGAAGCATAGTAAGAGACAAAGGTAAAGTAATTTTGTTTACATTCGTAGTCATTTAAACAAGGTTAAAATGATGTTAAAAGTGTTCATTGAATATCGTTTGCTTCAGGTATTGGATAGGACTTACCGATATAATCATAGAAGGAAAGTGGCAATGGTTAGACACAAACTCCAAGCTGCAGTACGACTTCTGGGCCAAAGGTCGGCCATATCAAACGCCTGAAGGGAACCCAAAACATTGTGCCAGCATTATGGATCCCTCGTACAAGCCAGGAGATCACCATCATCATTTTATTGATGAGGACTGCTCAAGCAAATATTTCGCTGTTTGTGGGAAAAAGGTGGAGGCACGAGTTCGGAAAGGAAAAGTTCCTTCCTCCTCATTTCAATAACTTAATTTCCTTAATAAAGTACATAATGCATAATCCAAAGTTATGTCCGTAGCACATAGACAACACTAAACCATAAAATCATTAAGTACGTACATAGAATTGCATACAAACGAAATTGAATGATACTCGCCAGCAAGTCATGTCAACGTCCTCAAAACGGTGTCACAATATTGTTTCAAGGTGAAAGGGATCATGTTATTCCATGTACACACCCAAAATCTAGGGATGTTTATTGGGCCAACAGTAAGCTTACCTTAAAATGACGTGTTTACTATTTCAAGATTCTGAATAATTAAACCCAAAACCCATAGTTTGTAAACAACTTGAACATTTACTATCAATTAGGATTTATGTTGAAAATGTTTTGTATGTGATTTGTATAAATTTGTTCAGATAGTAATGTTTACAGTTGTTTTTCCAAGAAAACACTAATTGCCGATGAAATATTGATTTTATAGCTGCAATAGTTATTGTGTATAAATCTACCTTCCCTAGACATTATTCTCAAACAAAAGGGAATTCCGACATTAATGTAAAATCGCTTATCAATGTATCCTAACACCATGCATAATGATGTTGTGTCTGCATGTACCATAATAGAGAAGCTAAATTGCATGATTTCTGCCAGAAAACTATTCCCGATTACTGTGTCAATTAAACAGAAGGGGGACTAGTACAAGTAAGCTGGAATGTGTGCAACGCCAAAACTCAATGGAAATTTTTTGAAAACTCATTCTGGTTGATCTAAAGGCGAACGTGTAGTATCTCTCCTAAGCAAATCAATGAGATGAATTTTAAATTGCATTTGTAGCAATGAAAAACAAACCAACACAAGCACTTGTTTGGGTTTTCCGACCTAGAGTAAGCGTTGTTAAGTACAAACGTACGACGTTGATGGATACGTGTAAGGAAAAATGAAAATGTAATGCCAACATGGACTACAGAAATCACGTACTATACCATAAAATGTAAGTTATAGAGACTTAAATATTAATATGCATTACATTAAAAAAGGAAAATTTTGGGTAACATTTTGAAACCGATTTCAATTCCTTAAAACCAGATATGCGGAGGTAGACGATTCAAAATTCCAGAGTCCAGGCTTAGCCGTTCCTGCAATATACAATGCCCATACCCAGCCTGGTTCCATTGCAGTTTTCTGCTTGAAATTGCTTTAGGTGTCAGTGTCATCATACAATTTATAAATTAAGTTTTGGTGGCAACTTTATCATAAATATGTATCGTATATTTATGTGCATTACTTGTTCTTTTTTTGGAACAGTTGACAGTTATTTTCCAAAGGCTTGCATGCATATGCAATATAAGACGTGTCATAAATCATAACATCTACATACATTTCGTTGTAAAGTTAAAAGAGTATTTTTTTATACTATTAACTCCCCAGGTCTTATCCATTAAATCTATTTAGGTTTTACAACACGTCGACTTACTTAAAAGCTTCCACGTGAAAACACAAAAACTATTTAATACATATACACAGTAATGAACAGTCTACCAAAAGAAATTCCATGCCAAAACCTCATCTTCCATTTGGAAAGGAATCACTTTTGCTTTCTGTGAAAACAAAAGTGCACGTTTACGTCAATGAGAATTTATACCGAAAATTAATGTTAAGTAATGTACCTCGACTCTGGAGAGTGTCAGGTCTGGATAGATATCAGATTCTCTCATAAAAGTCCACTTTCTGATGGTGTTAATGACATGATATGCGATTATAGTTCGTGATTTAACTAACGGTTTGAAGAATATGTTCTTGCATGTATATTTGGTTGCATGTTTAATACAAAACTGATAAAACGTGTCACACTTGGCCAGCAGTTCCAAGTTTTACCTGCAGCCAATCATCTTTCGATTTCGTTGACTGAACCTTACATGCCTTTAAATTACCATCCCATTTTCATTTTACTTAATTTATCAAGTTCAAATACACTGGACTCGCGTTAAAACATTATGAAATGTATTAGAAATCTACACACGTTTTACATTTCGCCGATTGAACCTGTGTCTATTAATTTAAGTATCTACTGTACATGCTCCAATTCGATTTCTCACTCTCGGTTATCAATCAGTTGCGCATATTGAATTGACACGCGATTTCATGCAAGCAAAAGTATCATTAAGCAAAGAGCATTTACCCACTTAAAATCTCAGTGTTTACTTTTATCTTTTGCACGACCAATGAAATCCATTCCATGTAAAAACCAATTCATGTAATCATAATGATATTAAATTATCGCAATGGTGGATTCCCGATAAAAAGTACATTAAGTCTGGACATGTTCTTTTCATGTAAAACATGCTTTATTCGGCATCTCTTCGTGTAATTCAAAGAATGAGGATGCATACTCATCATGCAGAGATTGAAGCTATGTAAGTCAAAATCTCTTGATATGTCGGATTGACAGTTTGAAAAGAAACTGATGTAGAAGCAAAATGCGATTGTGATGATGTAAAAATGTTCACTAGACCAATATTTAAACGTATTATTGAGCACATGTATTAATAATTATTTTAACGTGCCTGATAATACTAAATAGGTAATCTATAAATTTTGGATTTGTCCTTGTTTTATTGATTGGCAATGAAAAAGCTACGCGTTATAAAATCTGAGAAATAGGTAAACCGAATGTAATGTACATACATACATTTTATGCCTGCATGCGTAATGCCTAGACTAATTGTCAGTAGCAAATTAAACTATCGTACATGCCATATAACTATCTGAATTAATAAAATGCACTACGAGATGCGAGGCAGGTATTCATTTTTTACCTTGCTCTTGCGTCTTGTCATGCTTTTCTATTAATGCTCAAACGCTAACAAACTCCCTATTAAACTAATACAAATAGGAATTAGTACCTATATTTGTTCACATTATAGCTAATTTCATAGCTTTTAATAAGGAAAATGTTAAGCATTTGTTTAACAATCATATTGCATGCTATATACTTATATAAGCATATGAGTTTTTTAAATCCCTACTTTGAATATATGTACCATTGGCACTGCTTATAACTGTTAACATGCGACTTATATATGAATATCAGGCAACACATGTCAGACCATACGTTCATGTAGGCATATACCTATGTAACATTCAGACATACAATGTATGAAAATGAAGACTAGTAATGAAATAATATGAGTTGTCTCGTAAAGCCAGTTTTTGCACAATGATCTGATGTTTTATAAAGTGCCACAATGAGGAGCAACTTCTTCATACTTCAAGTCTGAGACTGCAAGTGTCAACAAACTAAAAGTGGGAAGCAGTTGAAGGAACAGCAATATATGATATTATCAGTGCTAAAGCAATCGGCGGATGTAGTGCCATAAAAGTTCTAAAATTAAATTGAATTTTATAGGGAAGAAATTGGAGCAAGTTATTCTGCGTTCTTTAGTGTTCACTGATAATAGCAATTAATTTTTTGTCTTAAAGTGACAGCCGACGAAAACTAGATCGTGCAACTATTATTAAAACGCGTGCAACTAATCAGTGATTCAGCTCTTTTAAAAGTCAGTAAACCCAAGCTACGAGCTGTTAATAAGTCATATAATCATTATCACTGTCTCGCTAATTACACCTTTACTGGACATTAGAAACGAAGAAAAATCCTTTAAAAGCAAACTTTACTGTTCAGACGACGTGGTCAATTGCTCTTTTAAGCACGCATTGAGTTCTCTAAAAGAATAAAAGCTTTAAAAATAAAAACTGTTAAAATATACTATAAATAACTTGCAGAGCAAATACGAACCTTACCCAATAGAACACTTGTTGTAGAAGTGCTAAAATTATTTACATTGCGTTCTTGTTTTCATCGTTCCCCGTAATACAAATTCACAAAACTACTCTTGTTAAGCAGGTAAGATCTAACTTAAATACAAATTGAC
>JAHZNG010002751.1:0-12695 GCA_027744375.1 Orchesellides sinensis
TCTAGAAAGCATAACCGAGAAAGTAGAAAAGAAATAGTCAATTACGGAAAAAGCTATTTACAAGTCGCTCCAGGAGGGCTATCAAGATGGCCCAATCATGAAAAAATGACAAACTTGAAAGAAAAACTTTGTTCTTATTCTTTTTACCATTATTCATGTAGCCTACCTGTTTACCCAAAAAGACCTTTATGAAAACTGACTATTTATATGATGATGTCCCGTAAATACATCATATCATATCATAAGCAAGCCATGTCAGGCCAGGTATGTTACAATCCTCATATGCTTATGGATTACTTTGTTACAACAAAACCTAGAATTAATGCTTAAGAAAATTAGCATTCTACCGACAAAAGCACATCACATGAGTAACTGCAAAACAACTACGTAGCAGTATTAGTTTCATCAATGTTGTGACTTGTCAGCTACTGGGAACGATGTGTTCTTAATGTAATGAAAACTCTTAAAAACTAAGCTTAACTACTTGACAAGCTAATGTACCAGGTCAATGTCATACAACGTAGGACCAGATCGGAGGTCGGTCCAAGAATGAATATTTATTAAGAAAAAGTTGAATAAAGATTGTATGCATGTGTTCTTGTTCAGGTTTGCTAAGGTATTTTACAGTGAAACATGAAAGTTCAAAACATGCTATGTTATGTGGTATGTCATGAGGAGTTAGAAACGCAGTATCAATGTGCCCCATTTTAGGACCCCATGCCTATGATTTCCGCATACAATGATCTAATGCTATTTATCTCAATCTCTATACATTAGATAAAAAGCTAAACCCGTTTTAATCAAGCATGCATTACAATCAATTACACGTTACATGAATAACGCGTGTATGATCATCTTACCTCTAAAAGAGTTTGCATGACCTTCACCATCCGGGATGGGTATGGAATGCATGGAAAAATTCTGCGGTTCTTTCATTGACGATACGGAATTAAAAGCTTCGCTAACTATGATTGGCAGTGGTAATGGCTGCTTTTGCATAGTTTGAGAATGGCTTGATCCTGTAGGTGAATCCTCTGCCTCCGGAGTTCCGGAAGTTGGTGGCATGAAATGATAACCTTACACGGGTTACAATTACATCGATTATTAGACGAAAGTAAAAAATACACGGGTAAAAAAGTCATATTTTACTAATATGAAGAGTTGCATGATATTTTATAAAAGTAACAACTTGACAGAAGATAGTAAAATATGTAGGCGCATTGGAATATATATTTTACTTGGAGAGGGATGAGGATGATAGTGGTGATGGGGATGGTGGTGAAACGAACTGGCCCATGTTGACTCTGCTGCTGCTGCTTGTTGCAATACAGCAGCTGCAGCCGCTGCTGCTGCAAAGCCCGAAATCATTCCCTAAATTTACTTCTTGAATAGACTGGAGGGGTTGATCGGAATGCTCTGTTGTTGTTGTTCCTTGTACTCTTTTTCTGAATTAAACAAATGCGTATTACTCCCTATCCGCTGAAGCCGGATGTTGAAGAGACTTTCTTGTGCATAAAGGCAAATATGTTCAAGAATACAGCCTTAAGGAAGATATTGCAAGAATAAAATGGCACACGATTAGAAGGAAATGCTGTAATGCGATGTCATCTTTCAATAAAAAATATGCAAATTTGGCAATTATATAGCTAGTTTATAGTGCACTTTTTATCAAGCAGCATTATAATATACTACAGTTGTCTTATAAAAATGACATGTGCAGACGAATAATACATTTGCATACAATCATGTCACAGGTCTACTACAAAACTCATCATAACAATGAACTGGTTTAAGTACGTCTACAATAGACGGTAGTTAATGATTTGACCCCATAATGTTATTATTACTATGCCTTTCTGAAATGCATTTCATTTCTATTGGGTTTGAATTTTAACTGAATATTTCTCCTAAACAGGAATTTTCTTTACAGAAGATAGTTCTAAGGGAAAATTGGTCAACTACATTTTTGTTCTGTCTATTGCCTATTGTCAGTTTCCCGTTAATCTCACAAATGGACTACCCAACAAAAATTGTATAGATGCATTTAGTAAAATCCTTACAGTTACTTGTATGCTACGAGTTATCATGACCACTTTGAAATGGCGTTTCGATATAATGGAAAAGTTGTGGGTGTAGAAAGGAATAAAAAGTTACAGAGAAAGTGTGATTTTCCATCATCATTTGTTTCTTTCAACGTCGGTAGTAATGAAAAGGAGTCAATGAAAACATTTTCTTACTTAATCAAAGTAAAGCCAGAACAAAAGGTGACAACAATTTTGAGAAATACTGTGAAAAGGGTAACATTTCCGTTCACAAAGCAAGTAAAGAACTTTCTCAGTTTTGCCCTCTTTTCAACTCTGAAGTATATGGGGAAGGAGTTTCTCAATAGGCAACTGCTACTGGAGAGAGAAGGGTTTCTGTACATATTGTTTAATAAAACAATTATTGCTTTAACTAGAAAATAACTAGCGTTAATAATAAAAACAGTTTCTACTAAAACCGCCTTACTCATCTGCTTACTTCATACAACTAAACTTTGTCTTTAAAAAAAAATCCTAATTTCATCAGTGTACCTGAACAACTCTATTTGTGCAATTTTTATAATGTAACTGAAGTGTAATGAATTAAGTATGCCATGTTAGATTTTCTTGAGTGGATAGAGTATCCTATCTTGAAAACCAAAGAATTTTTATTCATCCTAGCTTAAAACCCCCAAATTTCCAGTACCTTTAAATAATTCTAATTAAAAAAGTTAGCCAGTTGCTTACCAGTCAGTTTTGTTCCAAGATATTTTCATGGTAGACTCACATTATTGTTCAGCTTAATTCCAATGTTATATTTGAATTTAATACGCAATTCTTGAGAACACCATGGTTTGCAAATTATTCTTAACACATAATTAAAATACAATTCACAAGCTATCACTTTTAATGGCAACTGGGATCAATGATGAATGTAGTTTCTACTAAAGAGATAGATCTTTGTTGGCGCAGATTATGTATTGAGACTTTACAAGTGTTGGGCAGTGCTTTCACTTAACTGTCTTAATCAGCCCCAAAAACGGGACGACGGAAAGAAAAGAATGACTAGCAGATAGAGAAAACTTTCCTGTTTATCATCGGAGGAAGAGCGTGATCAGAGCACAACATGCAGTATGAATGTCAAGTCAAGCAAAAACAATTTGTATGAAACCCGTGCTGGAAAGTCAACCCTCTCTTCTAAACACTCCATTTCAGGATTCGACTCAAGTGGGACGGATTTTGTGGATGAAAAACTGGAACGTAAGTTTTTACAAAAGAAAGGGAAAGCTTCATACTTTTATTCAACTCATCCATACAAAATGTATACGTACACATGACACTATGATTTTCTTTCTACAGAGCAAAGAGTAAACTCATTTCATCATTCTCATCACACATAAACCGAGTCTTCTTATGTATATCGAATATTGAGACTGCTTGCTACTTATTTCATAGTCATACTTACTTTTATTATTACACTTTTCAATGTGAATCGCTTTCTTTTTCACAGGCCAACAAGGCAAGACGTTTCGATAAAGTTTACAAGAACATTTTCATAAAAGCTGTTGGCACAAGAGTTTATGCTTGTATTACAATTTTTATATTGCTATTATCGTTTAACAATAGATGCGTGTGACATGTAGATCAAAAAATTTTTGATCTATATCCAATGACTGAAAATGAGTGTATACTAGAATAGCTTGCTTTCCATAAATTTCTTAGGTTTATTTACAAAAACTGGCGTTTTTTATTTTCTGATTGAATCTCTTGATTTTATAAAAATACAATTTCGCATTCTTTGATCCAAACAATAAAGGCTATGATTGAAGAAAACCAGAAAAGATACATACCACATACATATACGTATCATGCATTTGACAACTTACACAGAGAGCAGAAACTGATCGAATTTACAAATCTAAAATTAAATTTGCTTACTCTGTGGGATACTGTAACAAAACCACAATCATTGTACATACAACGCTGTCCAAATCTCAATGCATACGTTTTCATTGCAGAAATAAAACATTACCTCTGTGTCCTCACTTTTTTGCCGGTATAGACGTAAATGGTGGCAAAGTCGTGGGGATGGTTGGAAGAGGGGGTTGTTGGATTTGGGGAGGTATGTTAGCAAAAAATATTGTTATCAATGCAATGATAAATATTAGTGAGTAGATCAATGGTACTAGCAAAGTGAGTAAAGGCAAAAATGGACAAATGAGAATAAATAAAACTAAAAAGAGTGAGCACAAGCATGCCAATTTTATGACTTTGAAAAGAAAAAGGCATATTGTTGCAAGGAAGGATCTTCCAGTTCCTGTAACGGCGGTTGGCATTGTTGCGACTCCATCCTGTGATTTGGTTTCTGTACCGTCATCAGTCAAACTTCGTTCTGTACAGGCGTTGGTTATTGATATATTGAAGCCAACATGAAATTCAAATTTTGTTTAAAATGGCAATATAAAAGGGAGCAAAAATATCTGCGTTTGCAACGAACCTGTTATTCTTGATACAAATTTTGCCCTGGAGGACCATCCTGGATATTGAGATCTTAAGTCCGACGGATTTGCTTTTCCTACCGTTAAAATCAAAGCACACATCACTATCACTAACCGACCTGCCAATTTTTCAGAGAACAAATATTTAAATGTTCTCTGAACACCCTTGAATTTACCAATTATAACCATAATTGAAGATTTGACAATATTTCTACTGCAAGAATAAAAACTGAATTTATAATTTGGACATCGGATAAGGCAAGTATTGATGCCGACGAGGATAGCTTATTTCTACTGCAAGAATAAAAACTGAATTTATAATTTGGACATCGGATAAGGCAAGTATTGATGCCGACGCGGATAGCTTGCACCTTTTGATGATTTTATAAAGATTTGATAAACTTTTTGATAGCATAAGGTAGCATAATCGAAGATCATGCGTCAGCTTTGGAGAGTGACTTGAGGACCACTGAAAAATCATGGTAGCAAAATTGCAATCTCTTGAATGCAACAACAATTTCTATTTTTAGTTCACACGTATTTATGTGGGGAAGCAGTTCATCGTTCTTGTCTTCGCGTATCCACACAAAAGATTTTTTGCATCTCAAAGAAGGTCTTTCGTGAAATGACCAACAGCTCGCCACCGGCTACTGTGTTAAACACTGCCCGCTAGGATAAAAATGTAGGTAATGACTTTAAGATGCAAGGTAAAATTGGATAAACCGTGGACCAAAATAATCAGCATGCAATATGCAAGATAAAACACTGAAATTGTAATGAGATACATCACACCTGAATACATATGTACATCAGAGATTCGTATGGGAGAATTTATATATGTATGGCCCATTTCCTTATATGTATCTAAGAATTCATGAATGCGTGTATATTTTACTTTATGATGCAGCATGAGGAAGCGGATTTTTAACGAACAATGCATAAATAAAGCTAAAGATATACTACAAGTAAAAATTTATTGTTGTTTAGGGAAGCTGACTGTCCACTGAAGTCCACACTTATATGTGATGAGACATCATCCACAAAAAGCCTTTTCTTGTCTGAAATCCCGATCGGCTTTATTGGTTACGATTGCTGTTTCACGCTGAGTGTATTATGCACCTCAATACAATATACATGCCACAAGTATATTAAATGAAGACGCGTTAATATGAAAACAGACAGATTTTTGACGTTCACAAATGTTTAATAAGCTCCAATGAAGCAATTCTCGCTTTGATGGTCAAGAGCAACAAAAAAATTTCATAAAATATGATGATCATCATGATGTGGTAGACTTCTCTATTTTAGAATTGAGAAAACGTTTCAAATGTATTGTGCGTTTCCTTTCCCAATATAGCAAAACAAGCAGTTCCCATTACTCGTTTCAGTATAATTATAAAAGGAATAATAAAAATACACACAGCTTAATTACAAGAATCTTTTTAAAAGGACGCAATCTAAAAATTTAATATAATGACGTATTGTTAGTGGGAGGCATTTATTACATCGTGCATTCATTCGAAGATTTTGACATTTACTATTTATACTATTTATGTATTTACCTGATCCCAATATCAAAGTCTAGGAAAAAAACTTATTTGCAATTGCGATTAGCTAAATATACATATAATGTTGCATCTTCACAGTTGCAGCTACAAACCCCTTTGTATAGTTACCAATCTTCACGCTGAAAAGCCTTGCGAACTGCTAAGACATATTTTTAGGGTTGTATGTGAGCATGATCTGACAAAAAAGGTTTGATGACTTTATTAGATGCAATATGCAATGCAATAATATGTGTAATAACTAGGGGCATTGTGAAACCAATATTTTGGAAAACGGATTGATGATGATGATTGATTCGTAGATTTATCCAAAAGAATAGAAAGTTGTACTTTTCCTTAGTGCGAATTATTATCAATATCAACAGTGAAGAAGTTGTAAAATTCTTTTGTATAGCATGTAATTTGGTTTTGAAATATAGATAATTTTATTCAACTTTGGAGGACGTAACTTTCTTAAAACTAATTAAAGCCTTCAAAATAGGATATTGTAATCAGCAAAGCTTAGTTGCGTTCTTGGTTGCGTTGAAGAAAAAGGATGTTACCTTCGATTCATACTATTCTCGGTGGTTTATATTTAGAATTTTAAAAGTATTGTATTGGTATCACACGTATACTATCGAAATATAAAAATTTCAGTTGCAATTGTACGTATAACTACGAAATGACGCGTATTATAATGTAGGTATAAGGTATTAAATATTTGGCCTTTTCCCTTCCAGGAATTCATCCAGTCTCTTTTCATTCAAATCCAAGTCAATAGTTAGCGCCTGTGTGAGATTATCAGGAGTAACAGCCTTTCGAAGAAACTGTGACACCATTTGTTTAGCAGGGACCCCTCCACCATGAGCCAGAACTTCTGACATATAACGCGCCCCATTTGTAGAATTAAACGGGTCTTCTTGAAAGTATTCCATCCAGATCCATGAAGCTACAGCTCGTGACATCAGATAAGAGTAGTATTTAGCGCCATAGCCAACCAGATGACCAAATCTCAAATGCCACGCCTAAACACACGAACACGAAGATTGAGCACAAAACGCTGTAGATTGAATAATTTAATGGCAACTATAGCTTGCATCAGCAAGGATTTAAAACTTATAACGATGGCGTTGGGCCAGATGGAGGTGGAAAGTTTAGCATCAATACAACGATAGGATTCTAGAAAATTAATGTAAACACATTAGTTAAGGTAGTTTACTTCACACATTACTTAAGCTATGTAAGTCACATAGCATACTTGATAACTCCCGTTCTCAAGTTCCTTTCCTCCTTGAATTGTGAAATGACAGTCTTGATGAGGTTTTCCTTCCCTTTCGTAGAAGTCGCAATAAATTTCCCCAAGCACTCCATCCGTTTTGTTAGAAACTGAAACCAATGTTATTAAAAATTGCAACTGTAATTAGTACAAATGCAATTGAATAATGTACATTTACTATACGACATATAAGTTTTAACAACCACCTTGAATTTTATACACATCACTCGCCCAAACTTCGCCCGCCTGGGTTTGACTTGCAATGAGTTCTATGTTGAAAAGCTTCTGAAATAGTACGTTAAGGCCTTCCATACACGCGCCCAAAGAGAAATATGGCATGAAATCACTTCTATCTACATTAAACAGTGTGCGCTTGGCTTCTACAGTTAAATATGGAGGATCCCACACTTGAACTACACTTCCTTTCATTTTCGTCATATGATAGTAATCTCGCTCAGCTCTTTGTGTAAGCTTTTCAGCCAGTTTTTCCAGGAAATTTGCTACTAGAGTGGGACTTTCTGCGAGACTTCCTTGAAGAGCCCTAATTTACAAGAATTTATTTCTAATTGTTTACTCGTATACACAACGAATGCCGTCAAACGCATTGTGTCCTTCAAGTGAATTAACTAAAGATTGTTAACAGTCTGTCACACTTAATTTTTTACAAAACATATGAAACTACCTGTGTGCATAAGTAGGAAATCCACACACCTCTGCCAATTCATGCCTAGCAGTTAAGAGATTAACAAGTAGCTCGTCTTGCTTCCTGTCTGGATGAAGATAAACTTTGTAAGCAGCTTCCCTCGCAGCTTCTGAATACGAATCCGAAAATAAACCAGTGACTAGGATCTGACCGTTGTCCGAAGGAAAGCTAATCAGAAAATAAAATTGATTTTTACAAGACTTCAACCTCGAAACAACTTAAATTAATTATTAATAAATAGCCATAAATTCATGAAAATCTCACAATGACTGGATATTAGAAGGTATCTGTTCTTTGCTAATTGCAGTAGGTTTCATTGCATTGGCTGCAAACTGTTGTCCTGTGTATAAGATGTAGTCATTTAAATAAACTACACGAGATCTCTTTTTGTCATCAAGATGTATTCCACTTTGTTCAAAATCGAACAGAAATAGCTTGGCTACATGTTCATCCACTGCTGTCGATGGTAAAATGTCTTTCCGTTCTACTGCTCCTCTTAATGCAAAGTACAACTCTCTGTTCGTATTTAATCTAATTGTACAAAATTAAAATTATTACAATGATAAATGACTAGTGTATGATAGCTTTGATAGAACGACAATTCAAATGTCCTCTTTACTTTTCTACAAGTCGGCTAATAGAAAGACATGCGTCCTCAGCAGCGTGCGCAAAGTTTCCATTCGGATGAGCAACTCGAACAAATTCAGCCATATCCGCTACTTTGCAAAGCGTATTTGACAAATGGTCGAAAATCTCAACTAATTTTCTTTTGCGATTGGAAGACAAACATTCGTTGACCAAAGCATCACATTCACGTATAGCCTCATCTTTCAGCAGGTGGAAACCACTGGGATCCCTCAGTTCTTGCCTTCCAAATAAGCCATTCTTTAAGATCAATCAGAATTGAACAATTAAACATTGAGTAACCTCTATCAGCATTAACCATACCACGAAGTCCTTTTAATATGTTATTCAACCTTTGTGAGGAAGTTTAGTTTCTTTGACGGTTTAGAGTTAAAGTTGGTGGCTAACGGGGACCATGTCGTCAAGCCACGCGAAGTGTGCATAAAGCACCCAAGGCAGCGTTGTTCCAGAAATTTGAGTTGGTTTAACGTATTCATGGCTAACCCTGTTAACCAGTTCTTGACTTGACCCAGCAATCCAAGGTTTATCTAAAAATTCTTCAGATCAAGCATCCAAGTGTTGTTTCCTTAAAACAAAATCATGCAACTTATTCAGAAACATTCTTTTGAAGGGTAAAATACTGGATACGGAACACCTAATTGCTTCGTTGTATGCATGTTTAAACATTCTTAAATATGAAAACTGTATAACTTGATTGAAATAACAAAACTCCATTGGCGAACTAATAGATAGGAATCCTTAAATTTTTATTGGAAACAAAACAAGTCGGTGAGGCTTTATTACTTCTTCCTTCTTACAGAACAATAATTAAAGCACATGCAAAAATCATTAGTACCAACATTGAATTAAATTATGGATAGATAACGAGGACTATGCAAGATAATTTCATTTGGACTAAGCTTATGAGCATAAATTATTAACAGAAACAGAAACTAAATGAAAGAACTGCCTTTGCCTTCCCAATCATAATCAATAATGTAATGTTTTCATCAGCTGTTTATCAGCTGTTCTGCCACAAGCCTTAAATGGTATCCCGAAACAATACTAAATTGAACACTATTGTACATCTTATATGCTGAACAGATTGTAATACATTAAGTAAAAGTAAAACACACATTAGCCTTTTTCCCAACAAAATGCCATTAAATTCAATAGTTAGTTTCTTCTGGAATAAATTGCCAAGCATGCAGAACTGCATCGACAGCCGCAGAGAATACCAAATTATCAGCGACAGGATGCCAAATAGAATGACTTACAGGTTTACTATGACCATCGTGGGAGAATACTGGGTGCACCACTTCCTTGTTACAATCAGTGCTTTCTAAACTAGTTTTTTCAGTGCCACCAATAATTTCTTGGTAAACAGGTACACACTCTTTCTTAAGACCACTTATGGTAAATCTACTCCTCACGTTTTCCCGCAACTTTGTCCAAGGCTCATACTCAATGTTGAACCACTCTGGATATATACCAGAGAGATCGGAAAAGTCTGGCAACAAAGTACGCGATGTTGCTGAAGAAATGGATACGACGCCAGAAGAACCATTTCCACCAGTTTTTGTAAATCGAGGATCGAAAGTTTCGTAGCCTCCACATGAATCAAGTATGCCAATCTTGTTATGGTGAGGAATACAGTCAGAACTGTAAATGATGGAATTGCCGGATAATGATGGGGATTCAGGGGAATCTGGATTATTTGGTGACTTTGATGAATGAAAAAATACGCTTGGGACTTCTGGTCCTGTTCGGAAATCGTACAATGCAATGGTTCCTGTGCTAGTGAGAAAGACGCAGGTATTGTTGTCCCATTCCATTAGTTTTACAATGTTGCCGCATTTAATGTTAGTGACATTTTTCCAAATGTGATGTGCCTTCCCTGCATTGGTACCACTTGATGGTTCTCCATTTCCAGTTTTCCATTCATGCAAGATCACACCGCTTTCGGTTTTGTTGTCTTTGTTGTCCATTCCTACAATGAGACTTTCATTTACGCAGCAAAGAGATTTGGTTGTGCCTTTTATAACTGCATCGCCTGTGGGAAGTCTGGATTTCTCCAGAATGGTAGCTTTAAAAAAACAAAAGCAAGTTGATGGTCGTTGCAAATTACGTATTTAGAAGATTGATTCAACAAACTATTGTAGCTTTAAGTGTTCTCTAACCTCTGTCATCATCACCAACTTCATGAATCACTACTCCATCGTATCCATCTTGAAGAGTAGCTACCAGATTAGGAAATTTCTTCAAAGATTTTATCTACAAAAGCACAAAGCTTTTTAAGTTACATAAAGCGAATTTAAAAAGCAAACAATTAGTATCTGGAGTTTGAGAAACCTGCTTAATCCGACCCTCTGCATATCCACCACTTAAAATTTTAAAATCCCGATCTTTGCAAAGCCCCTCTTCATCCTCAGCCCGTAGAAGTTTAGGGGGAACGCATAGCTGTAAAATTTCGCATTTCTTTGAGTATGCTTGCACACCACTAACACACAAGCTTGTCTCGTTGAGAATCTCCAATGCATCTACAGCCGACTCCAACTCGAACATGAAGAGATTGGAGTACCTATACCAAGATAAATTGACTTGTTCCAAACTCTTCTTGCTATTCCAGCTTCATTCTGTAATGTTATATGTCAACATTATACATCAACATGAAAGACTTACTTTTTTAACGACTGGTAGAACCATTCATCTTTGTCCACTTCCAGTAATTTCGACTCATTCATTGTTGCAGACTATAGATTAGCACTAATAAAATGTTAACAAAAATATTTTTTTAAATCATTTCAATTGTTCAATGCACTAGCTTCCCTACTAACTTAATGAGCCTCGCCTCAAGGAGTAAATGCACATTCATCTTTTACATCTGACATAATTTATAGTTTCGAAGCATAAGGGTAAATTGTTTGTGAACTTTTCTATTGTTTAAGGTCAAGATTTATTGTCTTTAAAAATATGAGCAACAAACTTCTTTAAATTACATATCATTCGATCGTAGATGCAAAATTCCATACATATAAGCCTACCGAAAACTAATTATTAATAGATGTATAAAAAGATTGTTTGATGCTTTCACGTTTCCGAAATTCCTAGAACTATATATATTCTTACTCTACTCCTTGACCCAAAAGTATTGTACTTATAGACACCTAGCAACAAGATAGATGGCGCACCAAAAATTGACGCCAGCGCTGTTCAAGCGGATTTTTATTGAACATATTCGGTGTGACGATTTCAAAACAAAGCCTTTGTTGTAATGAGAATCATATGGCGTTGCTATTATATCATTAATATTTTGTACATTTTCGCATAAAAAACGTGAAATAAGAACGAGTTAATTATTATTTTCCATAAAAATATCTATCACAATATAAATGAAGGTAATTTACTGCGGCTTTAAGGCAATCACAGCCGCTTCAAGCCATTTTCGTAATAGTACATGGAGTAAAGGTCATCGCCTCTTTGAAGCAGGACATGTTGGGATGGTTAGGGAGGAAATCGACGAAGAATGTACCATTTACGGTGACTGTTTACCACAAACGTCAATTAAAAAGGCCAATTATCAAATAAAAATTAAGGTTAGCACACTATATTCTTAATATTGCATAGTTTAGCTTTTATAAAGATGTAAAACGCTCCCAAATATGTTACAAATTATGATTTCTTGCAGGTAAACGGTAACAGGAAGATTACAACGAGTTCATGTACCTGCAAAGCTGGAGTCACAGGTGATTGCAAGCACACTGCTGCTTTGGTTATTTACATATGTGAATACGTCGATTCTTCAAAAACGAACGAGCGTCAGTCGTGGGGTATACCAAAAGTGAAAGAAGGCTATTCCAAAGGGAAAAAACTAATGGAAATGTTTGAGGCTCCACTAACTCCTTGCATTGCTCCAAAGACATCCGTTACAGATGTGCTCAAAATGTTTCCTGGGATGAATAGCAGCCTTCACATCATTCTGGCAGCAGAGCAACGAACAACTAATGAAAAAATAATTTGCAGTCTCAT